>OY776276.1:52097621-52127621 GCA_963675445.1 Linnaemya vulpina
ATACAGTCAGAAAAAATAAGGAAAATCAAGCAAAAAGAAAGCAAAGAAACTGCATCATGTATCACAGGCATAGATTTGAAACTAATAAGGCGATTCAACATTATATTACAAGTTCTAGCATGCAGTAGAAAGATAAAAGCAAAAAAAGTGAAAAATACTTATGAAGGTCTATGTCATCAACTGTCCATAAAATTTTGTACCATGGGGAGCAAATAATTAAACACAATATGCTGCCAATAGGAGATCTATCTGAAGAAGCGCAAGAAAAAAAAAAAATAATTACTACAGATTTTTTCGCGAGCACAACACAAGAAAAATTTCTAGAAGTTGTACTAATGAAGTTCTGATTACTATTTTATTATGCTCATCAGATCCCTATATGTCCAATATTCGACAAAAATGGAAAACCAACTCCATTGAATTAGATATAGAAGCTAAGCTACTTCTAGAAGATGAAAATCAAGGCTTCTTAGCAGAAATATTTACTAAAAATTTTTTAAAAACAATTATATTGCAAATAAATCGTTATATTTATCGTTTTAAGATTTCAAACATACATTTCACAATTTACATATAATGCCCATTTTGAACTTATAGAATATAGAAACGTACACGTCTTCTTCATTAAAACCTTTTTATCTAAAGTAAACTTAAGAAATGTTTTTTATTGTTTATGATACTCAATGAACTAAATTTTAATTTAAAATTGTTCAAGAAATGAGCCTTCGACCTTTAGTATAAAAAATTTCACAGGGGCCAAAGTTAGGCACTTTCTGACAAAATTAAAATTTTATAATATATATAAGTTGTAAACGTGACTTAAAATATCATATTGAGTGTAAAACAAACTTTTATAACAAGTTTCAATACTTCACTGTTGTACAAAAATTAGCAAAAAACTAAAATGCGTTTTAAATCCATCACAACTATTTTTCTAACTACTATTTTCCTCACCTAGTAAACAAAAAAACATTGCGTATCGAAATTCCAATCCGTTCAAAAGTTATATATTTTTGATCGCCTTCTCGCGAAACGGTCCACTGTGCGTCGTACAGTTGATGTAATTGAGTAATGTGATAAATTCGTCATTTGTGCCGCTAGAAGAACTATTGCTCCTGTTAAGCGATGCCTTTTGAAAGAGTTGCTGTTGATGTGTTAGGCCCCGTCCCACATTCGACCTTGGGTAACCGATTCATTATTGTTTGTATGGACTATTTTACAAAGTGGCCTAAATGTTTTGCCTTGCTGGACCAAACCGCCCAAGCTGTAGCTAACGCACTGGTTCCCAAGTGGTGGTGCGCGGCACCCTGGGGTCCGTACAGACATTCTATGGGGGCCGCGAAGAACTAGAGCAAATCGTTGTTACTTATATATTATAATAATTTTTTGGTGTTTCTTTTTGACATGTTGTATTGAATGTGAAATACATACTCTAATTTGATTAAAAATAGCTTTAAATTATACATACACAGAAAAATTTCGTCTTAACATCTTTGCTTTGTATAAATTCACCTTTCATACAAGTGGTGTAACTATTTTTATATCGCCATAATCGTGTATTGATACTGGTACGTTAGCAATACTGTTTTTTTTTCAATTTGACAGTATCAACTGTGTTGTTTTCAGTTGCTTAAAGTGTAATTGTAAATACAACAATAAATTGTTAATAAACTAATTTTTTGACATATTGTCATTGTACTATTATAACATGAAATTTATTTGTTGGGTGGTTAAGCAATGTCTATATGCATTTCATTGGCGCTTCTTACCAAATCGTCAGTAGACTTCAACCACAGTTTTGCAAAGTTTCAAACTTCTCAACTTATTAAAAGACTTCCAAAAACCATCTGAGAATTATGTTAAATAAATTAACTATAAAAATTCACAATTTCAAAAAATCACATTATAATAAGTGTAGCAGGCTATGAAACTTATACAAACCAAACCCAACAAACAACTTTTATTCGATACGACTCTATTTTATTTTTCTATACCTTTATACAATTAGAAATCCCTTGGATAACAATGAAAGTATTTATAAGGCAAAATGAAAAATAAAATCTCAATTGAATTGTTAATAAACTAATTTTTTGACATATTGTCATTGTACTATTAAATATGAAATTTATTTGTTGGGTGGTTAAGCAATGTCTATATGCATTTCATTGGCGCTTCTTACCAAATCGTCAGTAGACTTCAACCACAGTTTTGCAAAGTTTCAAACTTCTCAACTTATTAAAAGACTTCCAAAAACCATCTGAGAATTATGTTAAATAAATTAACTATAAAAATTCACAAACAATTTCAAAAAATCACATTATAATAAGTGTAGCAGGCTATGAAACTTATACAAACCAAACCCAACAAACAACTTTTGTTCGATACGACTCTATTTTATTTTTCTATACCTTTATACAATTAGAAATCCCTTGGATAACAATGAAAGTATTTATAAGGCAAAATGAAAAATAAAATCTCAATTGAATTGTTAATAAACTAATTTTTTGACATATTGTCATTGTACTATTATATTTGCAAAGATTCAAACTTCTCAACTTATTAAAAGAGTTCCAAAAACCATCTGAGAATTATGTTAAATAAATTAACTATAAATATTCACAAACAATTTCAAAAAATCACATTATAATAAGTGTAGCAGGCTATGAAACTTATACAAACCAAACCCAACAAACAACTTTTATTCGATACGACTCTATTTTATTTTTCTATACCTTTATACAATTAGAAATCCCTTGGATAACAATGAAAGTATTTATAAGGCAAAATGAAAAATAAAATCTCAATTGAATTGTTAATAAACTAATTTTTTGACATATTGTCATTGTACTATTATAACATGAAATTTATTTGTTGGGTGGTTAAGCAATGTCTATATGCATTTCATTGGCGCTTCTTACCAAATCGTCAGTAGACTTCAACCACAGTTTTGCAAAGTTTCAAACTTCTCAACTTATTAAAAGACTTCCAAAAACCATCTGAGAATTATGTTAAATAAATTAACTATAAAAATTCACAAACAATTTCAAAAAATCACATTATAATAAGTGTAGCAGGCTATGAAACTTATACAAACCAAACCCAACAAACAACTTTTATTCGATACGACTCTATTTTATTTTTCTATATTTTCTAATATATATATTATATATATTATATTTTTCAATATATATATATTGAGATTTTATTTTTCATTTTGCCTTATAAATACTTTCATTGTTATCCAAGGGATTTCTAATTGTATAAAGGTATAGAAGTTGAGAAGTTTGAAACTTTTCAAAACTGTGGTTGAAGTCTACTGACGATTTGGTAAGAAGCGCCAATGAAATGCATATAGACATTGCTTAACCACCCAACAAATAAATTTCATGTTATAAAACAATAAATTGTATAATAAATTGTAAAATAAGACAATGTGATGAAAATTATATTAAATTTGGATTTACGTCTTTCAATCAAAATAATAAGATGTTACCACAGTGTGTGATTTTTTTTAAACCCTTTCCAATGAATGCAAGAAGCCACCGAAAATGGAAATACATCTCTTAACAAAACACTCAGAAGTATGAGGTTGGATTCCAGTGGCACTTTTAATTTGGATCAAGAAAAAGCTATCGAATCCTTTTACAAAATTGCATTATTATTTGCGAAAAACAAGAAACCGAAACTTTAATTAAGCCGTGTATAGAAGTAATATTATGCTTGATAAAGTCAGCATTCTACTGGGTATGTCGGTATGCATATATTTATATTTGGTAGAAAAATTTGGTTGGGCCGGGGCTTTTTGGATATATCTCAAGATGGCCGGCAAGCAATAGCTCGTGGGAACCACTGAGCTAACGTATTAGTTAACGAAGTTTTTTGCATTTTCGGAGTACGATTTGTCCCACATTCTGATCAAGGACGGAAATTCGAGTCGGACTTGTTCCAAAAGTATATGGAATAACTCGGAATAGAGAAAACTAAAACAACCCCTTTGAACCCATAATCATACGTAATGGTAGAGCGCTTCAACAAAACCTTACTCGACTATCTGCCCAAATTTGTCATTTATAACAAAGGCGATTGGGATGTTTTCCTACCGCTTACATTAATAACTTATCGAACTGCTGAACATGAGGCCACTAACTTTACTCCAGCATTGCAAAATTTAATATATATGTAAGTTTTTATCACCAAACAAGCCCGAAGAGAATACACCTGATTACATTTGTAGCCAGACTAGAAAAAGTTTACCATATGGCACATCAACACCTCACTCTTGCCGCTGACTCAGCAAAGTATAGGTATGTCATGAGATGCAATGCTCCAGAATTTTATCCACGGGTGATGTGGTTTTTTTCTCCCCAAGTGGAAAAAAATTTCTTGGTTCTAAACTTCAATCAGATTGGATAGGCCCAACAAAACTTATAGAGAAGATTTCGGATCTTATTTATAAAATTCGACTACCAAACAATACGGAAACCAAAGTTGTGCACATTAACCGTCTGGCGAAATACAATTACTAACTCTATCGGGAGGTATTGTTACAACTTTAAACCCTGCCCTTATTTTGGGAGTAATGTATATTTATCCCTCCTACATCAACACTATTTTAAAACCGTGGATCTATTCAATATATATATATATATATATATATATATATATATACATATATATATATATATATATATATATATATATTCAATATATATATATATATATATATATATATCTATTCAATATATATATATATATATATATATATATATATATATATATGTATATATATATATATATATATATATATCTATTCAATATATATATATATATATATATATATATATATCTATTCAATATATATATATATATATATATATATATATATATATAAATATATATATATATATATATATATATATATATTATATATATATATATATATATATATATATATATATATATATATATATATATATATATATATATATATATATATATAGTTAATAAACTAATTTTTTTACATATTGTCATTGTACTAATATAATATGAAATTTATTTGTTGGGTGGTTAAGCAATGTCTACATGCATTTCATTGGCGCTTCTTACCAAATCGTCAGTAGACTTCCACCACAGTTTTGCAAAGTTTCAAACTTCTCAACTTATTAAAAGACTTACAAAAACCATCTGAGAATTATGTTAAATAAATTAACTATAAAAATTCACAAACGATTTCAAAAAATCACATTATAATAAGTGTAGCAGGCTATGAAACTTATACAAACCAAACCCAACAAAAAACTTTTATTCGATATGACTCTATTTTATTTTTCTATACTTTTATACAATTAGAAATCCCTTGGATAACAATGAAAGTATTTATAAGGCAAAATGAAAAATAAAATCTCAATTGAATTGTTAATAAACTAATTTTTTGACATATTGTCATTGTAATATTAAATATGAAATTTATTTGTTGGGTGGTTAAGCAATGTCTATATGCATTTCATTGGCGCTTCTTACCAAATCGTCAGTAGACTTCAACCACAGTTTTGCAAAGTTTCAAACTTCTCAACTTATTAAAAGACTTTCAACAACCATCTGAGAATTATGTTAAATAAATTAACTTTTTTTTTTGGTATAAGAGAAGCTATTAATGCGGCTACTTACTTAAGAAATCGTGCACCAACAAAAGTATTAAATGATGTTACCCCGTATGAAAGATGGTATGGAAAAAAACCGTCAGTATCGCATTTCAAGACGTTTGGCTGTGACGCAGTGGTTCAAAAGAAAGGTCCAAAATCAAAAGGTGGAAAATTTGCTTCTAAAGGTACGAAAATGAAATTCGTTGGCTATCAACCACACGCAAAACCATATCATTTATACAACACAAAAACAAGGCAAGTAATTAGTGCTCGTCATGTTATTTTCTTTGAAAAATCCTTTGAAAATTATTTGTACGTGTCCCAAACGAGTAGTAATAACGTTCTTGAAAACATTTCAAGGAAATATGAAAATTATGATGAAGAACGAGATGACAGTACTGAAGAAATAAATAATTATTATATTGAACAAGACGATGGTGGCAATAATGAAACACAAAGAAATAAAGTTAAAATAACGCCAAAAGGTAATACAAATATGGATAGTGATAGTACTGAATCAGAAGAAGGTGAAGTTGACAGCGTAACACATAAAAGAAAACGCGGTAGGCCGAAACTAATGAGGGACGGTGGTAATGGTAGACCTAGGAAAATATATTGTACAGAACCACAAATTATAAATTCAATTATCGAGAATCCGAGTACAGTGGCAGAAGTTTTAGAGAGTGAAGATTCTGATAAATGTTTAAAAGCTATGCAAATTGAGCATCAGTCATTAATTAAAAACAAAACGTAGGAGCTAGTCGAAAAGCCGGTCGGGAAAATTATCATCGGTTGTAAATGGGTATTTGCACTGAGGCATAAGCCTAATGGTACGATAGAGAAATACAAAGCACGGTTAGTAGCCCATCGTTGTTCACAAAAATATAAAGTCGATTTTCAAGAAACATTTGCTCCTGTGGTAAAGCATTCAACAATAAGGTTATTGTTAGCCTTAGCAGCGAAGCACAAATTGTTGGTGAATCACGTTGATATAGCGGCAGCATATTTGAATGGTAATCCAGAGGAATAGGTTTATATGGTTCAACCACCAATGTTTGAAAATGAAAAACATCTAAATAAGGTATGCAAATTAAAAAAGGCTATATATGGCTTAAAACAAGCGGGACGTGAGTGGAACAAACAAATAAATGATATATTAATAGAAATGGGATTTTCGAGATGTAAATTTGACACGTGATATCTATAAAGAAATGTAAACAATATATGTATAATTGCTTTATACGTTGATGACATGTTAATAGCATGCTCAAGTGAATTAGAGATGACAAATATTATTGAAAATTTGAACCAATCGGTAGAGGCAGTAGATCGTGGTCCAATATCATTTTACCTGGGTATGGAAATAAATCGTGATGGATTAAGAGGTGATATAACGATTCATCAGAACAAATACACTGAAGAAATATTGAAGAAATGGGGCATGGAGAACTGCAAACCTGCAGCAACTCCTTGGGCTAGTGGAAACATTCTAAATAAATGTGAAAAAGATTGCGAATGTAATGATTCAAAGGATTACCAAAGTCTTGTTGGTGCCTTAATGTATTTGGCTGTGATAACTAGACCTGATCTAATTCATGTGGTATCTAAACTGTCTCAGTTCAATTCTCATCCTCATAAGGAACATATTCAAGCGGCAAAATATGAGCTCAGATACTTAAGAAAGAATCCGGTAGGTAAGATAACATTTTCTTCAAATGACAACAAATTTGCATGCTTTACACACTCTGACTGGGGGAGCGATATACACGACAGAAAGTCATATTCTGGTCACGTTGTACTTATTGCTGGTGGTCCTGTTGCTTGGGAGTCTCGCAAACAACCTGTTCTGGCTCTCAGTACTATGGAGGCCCAATACATAGCTCTATGTCAAGGAACGAAAGAAGTCGTTTTTATTCGTGGTCTGATGGGTGAGATGGGTTTTAATCAATATATCAACAAACCTACTCCTATCTTATGTGATAATCAGGCTGCAGCGTTTATGGTGAAGAACGCAGCCGTGCAAAAGAAGAGTAAACATATCGACATTCGTTGCCATTACATTCGAGAGAAGTATGAAGAGAAATCAGTATGTTACATCTGATCAAAATGCTGCGGACATATTCACTAAGGTTCTAACCAAGCAGAAACATGTAAATGGTTGTACCATGTTAAATATTACATTATAAAATAATTTTTGTAAATTAATACATTTGGAATGTGGGGGAGATTGTTGAAGAATTTTGTAACCCTGAATCAATCCAAATGTAATCATCTAAGTTTTGTTATTCTATGTTCTTAAATGTCAAAACTTATTGCTGTAAAATATGGTTTATGTATCTATAAGACATTCCTTTTAAAACCGTTCATCGAACAGGATTTTTTTCTCTTACTTATGTATATTTAATATTAATAAAAGTCACACTTGATATACTTTGAATTGAACAACAAGGTGTTTAACTTTAACCTCAAGGTATCTTATATTTGGCTTTTCTCTACGCAAATAGTAAAATTCTAACAATCCTGAAGATAACAAGTTTTTTAAGCTTAAGGTCTTTATAATATGGACATATATATATATATATATATATATATATATATATATATTGTTCAATATTTTGTCCTAAATTTTAAATTTCTATAAATTTGCTTATAAACTTCTTGAATTTGTTTCTAAGATATGTATATATAAGTAGTATGGAAAATTCATTTTAGGAATGTTTCTTGTTTAACTATACATGCATGTATAAATTTATTTACATTTTGTTTGAATCTTTTTGTATTTTGTTGACAAATAATTTTCATATTTTTGTTTCATAAACAAATAATTTTTTCACATCTAATACAAAATAAATTTCCTGAAGAAGTCACACAAAATAGTGGCGAAATATCGAAAAGATATTTATAATTTAATAAATATAAAAATAAAGACCTTAAGCTTAAAAATATTAGTCCATTTTATTAATTAAAAACAGAGGTCAAAAAACTAGAATAATTAAAAAGTTCAAGAGCACGCTATAAATCAACACAACACGAGAAGGAAAACATGAGCTACAGCAGGTTTAAAAAGAATAGTCAAGTCAGAGGCCTTATTAATAGATTCAAGACCATGAGGGATAAAATTATCAGGAAGAAATCAACAATCACATTTTTGATACGTTGCAGAAATGCGGGCATCATACCAAAATTCATTTCAAAATCAACAAAAAATATACCAAGTATTTTCAAATTGGAGGGAGTTCCGGCAATACAGAGGATAATTTATAGGTATACAAATGACATACACAACAAAATTTTAAAATATGCACTAAAACAAAAACATGAACTATTGAAACATTTTCAAAGTGAGATAAATGTAGTTAAAATAAATATAAGTAGACATCTTAATGGAACAGAATTAGAGAATTTCTTGCAATATGAAGATGGATTAACCATAGCATTAAATGAAAAGATAAAAAGAATGCATAAGAAGAAATTCGATTGTTTAAAGAATTTACAAAAAGAGGAATTGAGAATAAAATTTAATAACAAAAGGTTTATAAATAAAACTAGTTATGATATACCAATAGACGTGCACTGGACTCTTTCATTAGGACCAAAATATGCATTACCTACAAAGAGAGACGAATTTCCAATGTTAAAAATGTTATCAGAAGGAGATCTACTTCAAACTAAAATTGATAATGAAGAGCAAGAAATATCTAGATTATCAAATAGAGATAAATATATGTTAGACAAAGTAAGGGAAACAGAAATATTTTTAAAGAAAAATAGGAACATATTGATTTTAAAAGCTGATAAAGGTAATGCAACAGTAGCTATTGAAAAAACAAGATTATAATATACGTATTAATAATATCATATTAGATACTTCAGAATATTCTTTGATAAATAGAGACCCAACTAGCAAATTAATGAAAGTTAACAATAATATTGTTGATGAACTTTATAGAAATAGGATTATTACAGATATGGAAAAGAATAGACTTAAAAATAATATTGCTGTAGCACCTAGATTATATGGTTTACTTAAAATTCATAAATATCATAATACCATCTTATCATCTATGTAAATATATTCTAGATATTTTGAAAAAGATTACTGAAAATTCAGTATACAATGTTAAGGATGGATAAGAATTTAAAAATAGATTATTAAACCTAGAAATAGGTAATGATAAAAGATTAGTTTCATTTGATGTAGTATCTCTTCTTCCCAGTATACCAGTTGATTTGGCAATAAATACTATTGAAGGAAAATGGGATATAATAGAGAGATATACAGAGATAGATAAATGCTTAATTTTAAGAATATTGAGATTTTGTATAGAAGATAACAGATACTTTCAATATGATGGAAATATATATTTACAAAAACATGGTCTACCAATGGGATCTTCAGCTTCTCCTATAGTTCCTGATATTGTTATGGGGAGATTGCTTGACAATTGCATTGAGCGAGTGAACATTAAACCGAGAATAATGGCTAAATATGTAGATGATTTATTTTGCATAATTTCAGAATGTGGAATAGATAATATGTTGAAAACACTAAATGAGTTTAATAATAGCATTCAATTTACTACGGAAAAAGAAATTAACTGTATGATTTCATACCTAGATACCTTAATAATTAGGAAGAATAGAAATTTATTAAGAGATTGGTACCAGAAACCAACATCTTCAGGAAAAATTATTAATTATTATTCAAAGCATAATAAAAAATTTATTATAAACACAGCAAGGAATTTTGTGGCTAGGGTTCTAACAATTAGTGATATTAGATTTCATAGGAAAAATAAGAATATAATTAAATACATGTTATTCTGGAATATGTGATTCTGAAAAATATACAGTAGCTTAGCACATAATACATTAAACAGGGTTTTTAGTAAGACAGAAGATAAATAAGATAAATCAAATTTGGTTTATAAAATACCCTATAATGGAAATGACAATGAGAATTGTAATATGGTGTATATAGGTACAACTAAGAATAAATTAAAAACTAGGATAGCAGAACATAAGACTGATCAAAGATATAGACATATAAATTCGCAGAAAAACAGCATTATCTTCACATTGTGCTAGGTTTGATCATTATCCAAACTTTGAATATGTTTCATTATTAAACACAGAAAATAATTATAAACGTAGATTTATGTTAGAAATGTTACACATAATATATACACCAATCACAAAAAGGATTAATTTTAAGGCAGATACAGCAAATGTAACTCAAAATTATAGACACTTAGTTAATAAAAGATAGAATTTTACATTTATATGTACATATGTATAGGTTTAATTATTTTGTTATTGTTCACATATTTTAAGTTCAATTAAAATTTGTTGATTAGGATGTGTATATATTTATATATACATATGTGTATATGCATGTTGATTGTATATGCTTATTGTATATGTATGATATATGCATATGTAAAGTTAAGAAATGTTTAAAGAAAAATATTTTTGAATTATATATCCATGTGCATACTAGGCTTTTCCACTAAGCACATTATAAGCAAAGCAAAGTAACCATTTTTTTGTGCTAATATTCAGAAGTGGTTTGTAAAATTCTTATTTTACAATGTGGGTATTTTAAGCATAAAAAGCAAGCAATGATTATAGTTTTTTAATTTATCTTATTTGCAGATTATTACTAATAATTAAAATAAAAAATATTATATTGTTTAACCGTTATTTATATTTTGTCTCTTTTCGTAATTTTTATAGCTTTAGTATTTTTTCCCACCCAACTTATGGCTCTTGTAAATTTAAATGACGATATGTATGTACATATGTAAATATTCTTACAGAAATGTTCTTGGTTTTTATTTTTAGCAATAATTTATCAGTTAATTTTTTGGAATATACATATGTACATACCCATCTAGGCATATAGAACTATTGATATGTTGATAGTTTGATCTTAACATCAAATTAAACAAAAGCGAAATTTCATACAAACAAAATACAACTTACAAAAATACTCAAGTATTTTAGTAAGTGGTTTAAGAACTGCTTGTCTTAACTCCAAACATGCGCATGTGCTGTTTTTATTTTGCTTACGTCTTACCATGCTTGAAAACTTGCTTTATTCATTTGGTACAGCAACAATATTTATTGTGTTTGTTTCTTATAAAAGATTACAGAAATTTGCTTTTTAAAGAGAAGGTATAACAAAGCAAATACACGAAAAAAAGGGAATGTATTTAAGTATTTGTTTTTTGTACTTTTGCAAAGGCCTGTGTACACACATAATGTTCAATATTTTGTCATAATATGTATTTTAATTTCTTGCATTTGTTTCTAAGATATGTATATATAAGTAGTATTGAAAATTCATTTTAGGAATGTTTCTTGTTTAACCATATATGCACGTATAGATTTAAATGGTTTATTGTTCCTGTATTTTAAATTTATTTAAATTTTGTTTGAATCTTTTTGTATTTTGTTGACAAATAATTTTCATATTTTTGTTTCATAGACAAAAATAATTTTTTCACATCAAATACAGAATAAATTTCCAGAAGAAGTCACACAAAGGAGTGACGAAATATCGAAAAGCTATTTATATATTAATATATATAAAAGCAAAGCAGCATTATAATTGTTTAATTTATATTTTATTTAAGAGAACATTATTGTATTGAGCAAGCGTCTTTGTCGCCAACGCTTACTTGAAATTCAAATATAACCAGTTGTATTTTAGTTCTAAGATTCATTTTTTTATGAGCGATCATAATTGGGGCTATTCTGCGTTTCGATTCGAATCGAAATTTTCTCCGTCTGGCAGCTTTGGTATTCTGCGTTACGATTCCGCTCAGTTTCTTTCGATTGTATGTATTCTGCATTACGATCGGAGCTCCGTTTTTCTCAGTTGTTTTTTTGTTAACGGAGGGGTTTTCTTTATCCGTGTTTTTTAGTTAAAAAGTTTAAAATAGAAAAAAATGTAAGTAGAAAATGAGGTAAAATGTTCAGAAACGATTGAAAAAAACTAAATTGTTAATTTATGTACCCGAATCTGATGTGTTTTTTTAAGTATACAGGTCACCAGAGCAGTATGAAAAATTGGCAAATTTAATGGCGTCTAAAGCAGACATTGCATGCGGATACCACCAGCGATCAAGATTCTTTGCACTGTAATACGTTTATGAACAACTAATTTTATTTTGTTTTTATATTTTTTTATTTTATTTAACAATTTTTGATTAAACTTTATCAAGAACTTATTTTTAATTATGTATACATACAACTTTTTGTATTAAATTTGACATTTTGTTTATGAAAATGATAACAAACTTGCTTATTTTGCTATTTCATTTCCACATCCACAGTGATGCTATTATTTTTGTAAACATTGTTGTCTTGTTCTTTTTCTTTCGATTCCGTTTTTCTTCAGAATACCAATTTTCGATCGCAACGGAACTGAATGCGGAATAGGGGTGAATAGTAACATCACGTTTTTTAAAACTGGCGCAGTCGGTAGGATAGATAGGGAAACAAAAGAATCCTTTTATCTATCCGAAAAAAAAATCTACACAAAAGATTTAAAAAGCAAATTCTTAAAAAATCTACGCAAGATTTAAAAAGTGAATTCAAAAAATCCTGCGAAGAAGGATAATAATAAATAAATTTTGCGATACCTAAGGCTCCCTCCAAAATTATAACAACAACTCCAGGCAAAGGAGTAAAAATATGTATTTATGATAAAAACACATAATTTGAGAAAACAAATCAATATAACATTTTTTTATCTGCTTATTAACACATAATAAATAATAAACAAAGTCAATTGTTTAAAAAGATTCCATAAGACTAAAAAGTAAATTCGAAAAAAAAAATTTAATAAATAAACCTGCTGAAAAACAAAATGGAACAGTGAAGGAAAAAATACAACAAATAATTTGAAAAGGAAAATTAAACAGTGAAAAAGGAAATACAACAAATTATTTGGAAAATATATATTTGTGTCATCAGGCAACGAATTTTGCCTGAGCAGCGCTATATTAATCATAGAAGAAGGCTATTAGACCCAAATAGAAAGATGGAGGATCAGGAACAATCACAACACCTTCAACAACTGCCACAACAACTATTTCAACAGCAACAGCAAGTACATCATGTTAGGGATTTAGATCCAATTAAGTTTTTAAGTTTAATTTGTAATTTTGATGAGAGAAGAGAAGAACTATTCCCCTTCCTAGAAGCTATTGGCAATGTAGTCGCGTGTATGTCGGATTATAATACAGCTGCGCACAGAATGTTTTTGTCTATAACAAAAAATAAGATTGTGGGTAGAGCTAAACATGTTCTAGAAATACATCCACATCTGACAACATGGAATGAGGTAAAGTCTTTGATGGAATTAAACTTCGGAGGTTTGGCTTCTTTCGACCAGTTGTACGGGGAACTTAGGGGCGCGCAATATAGAGGGGACGTCCTTCAATTCTATAACTTTATCCAAACCAAGCTTTCCTTTTTAAATCAAAGGCAAAGGCTGGATGGAAATTTAAATGAAATTAGCCACAATAATAATGGCGCTTTAAAAACGTTTATAAATAAACTCCCCATAAATTTAAAAAGCGTACTTTGCTCATTAAATCCAGATTCTTTGCAAAAAGCATTACATGAATTAGGTCAGTGTAACCTAATTTTATCTGAAAAACAGAATATAAATATTAATAAGAACCACAAAACCCTCCATAAAAGATATCAAAATCCCAATTCACATCCTAATTGTAATAGATTCCAAAATCCAAATCCTGATTACAATAACTTTCATAATCCTATTCCAAATCCAAATTATAAAAACTTTCTTAAACCTAACACAAGCGGATATTTTAAACATAAATACCAAAATGCAAATACTAAAAGAAAACTAATAAGACAAGACATAGTTGAGCCAATGGATGTCAGCGGACAGACCCGCAGGCATAATTATTTGATTAATAAGGGACAAAATTTAGGTCAAAATTTTCAATATACAGCCTCCCAAGAGGAGACACCACCGAATACAAATTATCCTATATTTTGTTCAAGGGAACAAATCCAACAGCAAGAATATTAATCGATTCTGGATCTACAGAAAATATTATAGAAAAAACAAATATTCCCCCGTATCTCATAAGAAAATTAAACCACCTTCAGAAAATCAAAAAAGCTTCGGGTTTTTTGGTAATTAATGAAGAAGCAACAACTTTTAAGGACTCCTTATGAGTTTACCTAAAAAATATGAAATTTTTAAGGTTTTTAGCTTTCATCCGGTATTCAATGGTATATTTGGATCAAGATTGCTAAAGAATAATAATGCAATCATTAATTATGGAACACAATCTATAATTGGGGCTATTCTGCGTTTCGATTCGAATCGAAATTTTCTCCGTCTGGCAGCTTTGGTATTCTGCGTTTCGATTCCGCTCAGTTGGTTTCGATTGTATGTATTCTGCATTACGATCGGAGCTCCGTTTTTCTCAGTTGTTTTTTTGTTAACAGAGGGGTTTTCTTTATCCGTGTTTTTTAGTTAAAAAGTTTAAAATAGAAAAAAATGTAAGTAGAAAATGAGATAAAATGTTCAGAAACGATTGAAAAAACTAAATTGTTAATTTTTGTACCCGAATCTGATGTGTTTTTTTATGTATTACAGGTCAAAAACAACAACACCAGAGCAGTATGAAAAATTGGCAAATTTAATGGCGTCTAAAGCAGACATTGCATGCGGATACCACCAGCGATCAAAGGAAGAAGTAGCAGCGTTCTGGGAGGAAGTTGCAGGAATCCTCAATGCACTAGGTCCTCCAACAAAAAATGCCAGTGCATGGAAAAAAGTAGGTATGGTTTGTGTATAATTATTGCAGAAATTAATATCAATTTATAGGTGTGGATTGACTGGAAGTGCTACATAAAGAAGAAGATGTCAGCAAACAAAAGGGAAATGATGAGCACCGGAGGAGGCCCTTGCCGCTTGCAGCGTATTAGCCCCTTGGAAGAAAAAGTAGTACAGCTGACGGGGCTTGTAACCAGTACATCTGGTATATGCGGTGCAGTAGATTTTGGTGTTGCTTGTGAGGTTCAGGAAGTGGAAAACTCAGAAATGGATATTTCGGCACGTTCTGACGACATACCAACCACTTCAAAAAAGAGACAGGGCCCAAAAGAAACAACTTTGGGCTTGTTAATGGAACAAATTAAATCTCAAAAAGAGTTCTACCAAGAGACCAAAGACTTCAACAACACGATGGCTAAGAAATATGATGAAATGTCAACGCACCTAAGACGTATGAATCGCTCGGTGGAAAAAATGGCAGAAATCGCAGGGAAACAATCAGACGAAGAACAACGTCACAATAGAATTAAGGAAGAATTATTAAAAAAGAAAGCGGAAATTAAACTAAGAATGCTTCACCTTGAACATCCCGATCAATCAGAATAAGTACAATATAATGTGATAAATTTACCAAATATGTGATAATTACAATACGTTTAAAACAATGAATTTTTTATTATTTACTAATTTTTATTATTAAATGAAGTGCCTTTTTTTATTAAATAAAAGTTTTTTTTTATTGCATTGAATTAAAATTGATATTTCATTTGTTTTTATTTGAACTATAAAAAATTAAAAAAATACAATATATATATAATGCAGAGTAATTTTTTATTAAATATATTATAATAATAAATAAATGAAAAACAAAGAACGAGAGTATAATATTTCTTTTAACTCTTAAAAATTCGAGATTATATTTTCGCGAATATCACGTGTTATTGAAGCGTAGTCAGAGTCAAAATTTTCCTCTTCGCCCTCTCCCTCACTACTCTCAACTTCACATTCATTACTTTCCACATCTTCTACCCGGTAATGTATACAAATGTTGTGAAGGGCACAAACAACATTAATTATTTGACTGGCTTTTTGCGGGGAGTAACGAAGTTCCCTAGCACCCAATAAACAGCGAAATCGGTTTTTTAAGACCCCAATAGTTCGTTCAACTATATTTCTTGTCTTAGAGTGGCGAATGTTGTAGTTGCTTTCCCTGCTACCTTCGCTTGGAGTTCGATACGGAGTCATTAGCCACGGTTCTAGGGGGTATCAAACACAAAAAGGTACCTAATATCCAAGTATTTCGCTCTCCGTTCCTATAATTTCTTTCTAATTTAGCCCTCGCTTTACTTAAGGCCCATATATGTGAATCGTGGTTGCTGCCAGGGTATCTTGCATCAATACACCTTATGCGCATTTTGTTGTCACAGATCTATAATCATTACTTTAATTAAACAACACTTTTATCTTAAAACAAACATACCACCATTGCATTAATGCTAAAAAATCCTTTTCTGTTATAATAAAGGAAGTCCTCTTTAGATGGCTTTATAATCTTAATATGTGTGCCATCGACACACATAATGACACCTGGAAATCCAGCCTTTGAGTAGAAATCCCGCTTTGCCTCAATCTTTTCCTCCTCACTATGGTCAAATTTTATCCATTGAGGGCAAAGCTTTGTCTGCATTACCTCAAGAAAATTTAATAATGACTTCGACACCGTAGGTTGCGCCATCCCAACATTAAAATCTGCTCCAACTCCGTTTTGATAGCTACCTTCTGCAAAGAATCTTAAAGCAGCCACAACTCGGTTAAGCGGTGAAGTAGAAGTCAAAGAATTTACATGCACCTCACGAGCAAAAATGTCTAAAACATATTTGAACGCGTCTTTGTTTAAACGAAAGTTCTTTTTAAATCTGTAAAAGTAAATTATTTTACAACATTTACATATTTCTTTCACAATAAAAATTACAATTGACAAACTTACAATTGATCGCTCATTTCAAATGGATTGCACCTGTCTCTAATTCTGAACTTTTCAACCCTTGCCTCATTATTTCTCACGTTGTTCTCCTCTCTCACCAACAATAATGCACCTGTTATAGACTCCATTCCTCCTTGAAATTTAAAAAATTAATTACAAACACACTCTAAAATTTTTATTAAAGTTTTGTTTTGGTCTTTACATACATATTTCATCACAACACTATTAATTTTGTTTAATTATGTACCTTTATCTTCACAAGATTCGTTGCACTGTAATACGTTTATGAACAACTAATTTTAGTTTGTTTTTATATTTTTTTATTTTATTTAACAATTTTTTTATTAAACTTTATCAAAAACTTATTTTTAATTATGTATACATACAACTTTTTGTATTAAATTTGACATTTTGTTTATAAAAATGATAACAAACTTGCTTATTTTGCTATTTCATTTCCACATTCCACAGTGATGCTATTAATTTTGTAAACATTGTTGTCTTCTTCTTTTTCTTTCGATTCCGTTTTTCTTCAGAATACCAATTTTCGATCGCAACGGAACTGAATGCGGAGACTTAATCGAAACGCAGAATAGGGGTGAATAATAAATGGTCAAGAAATGCCTTTATATTTTGAAGGTCAGGATAAGAGTGAACATCCAATTGAATGTTTGAAAGAAAAACTAGAAATATACGATTTGCCTGAATTGCATCACCTGGATGAACTAAGAAAAAAGCACCTAAACAAAGAAGAAGATCAATTGTTAAGGAAAGCTATTAAGAAGTTTTCGAATGTTTTCTATAAAAAAGGTAATAGTTAAACTTTTACAAACGAGGTCAAACATATAATTACAACACATAATGCAAATCCAGTTTACGTGAGATCGTACAGATATCCTGAAATACATAAAACTGAAATTAAAAGATAAATAGATGAAATGTTAGAACAAGGTATTATAGTACCAAGCAATTCTCCATATAATTCCCCTATTTGGGTTGTCCCAAAAAAGGAGGATAAGTTAGGAAATAGAGAATGGAGAATTGTCAAATAGAGGTTGATGAGAAAGACCAAGAGAAAACAGCTTTCCCTACAAATGACGGTCATTACGAGTTTAGAAGAATGCTATTTGGACTCAAAAATGCTCCGTTTACTTTTCAAAGAATGCTTAAAGGATTATATTAACAAAATATGCGTCATTTATATGGACGATATTTTGATCTTTGGGACTTCACTTCAAGAACATATAGATGATTTGTCTAAAATACTTTTTACGCTACAGAGGGCCAATTTGAAGGTTTCTCTAAATAAATGTGACTTTCTTAAAAAAGAAACTAGTTTCCTTGGTCATGTGGTAGCCACAAAAGGCGTTAAACCAGACCCAAGGAAGGTGAGAATGTATAAAAGGTTTCCCAATACCAAAAATTATAAAAGAACTGCAATCATTCTTGGGCCTAAGTGGCTATTATAAGTGGCTAAGATTGCTAAACCCCTTACTTCAAGTCTCAAAAAGGACGGGAAGATCAATGAAATTGACCCCGACTATATAGAAGCTTTTAATAAAATGAGAGAAATATTGTATTCGGAAATGGTTGTGATACCCAAATTTTAATAAAGAATTTGTACTGACCACTGATGCGAGCAATTTCGCACTTGGTGCAGTTTTGTCCCAGGAAAATGGACCACTAGCTTTTTCTTCAAGAACCCTTAATCGGCATGAAATAAACTATAGTACAATCGAAAAAGAATTGTTAGCTATTGTGTGGGCTTGCAAGCAATATAGACATTATCTTTATGGTAGAAAGTTCCGATTGCAGACTGACCACAGGCCTTTGATATGGTTGTCTTCACTGAAGGAGCCTAATTCCAAATTGGTACGTTGGAAGATTGGACTCAATGCATATGATGCCGATGCTTTGTCAAGAATAAACATACAAGAGTCCGCAGAAATTAACTTTTTTGAGTGTCATGAATGCCATAAGGTTTATAAAAGGAAAGTTGTGCTAGAATAACATATGCAACAAAAACATGGCAGCCAGGTCTTCGAATGTAATTTGTGTAAGAAAATTTTTGAAAGTAAGGTGTGTATAAAACGGCATTTTTTTGCGAGTTCATAAAGCCGAAAGGCTTAATTTTAAAATGGTAGAAAGAAAAAATTGTAAAAAACAAGTAAAACAAATTACGAATAGAAATAGAATTCGGTCACCAGTTCCAACTGTGCATAGTGCTCAGGATGATGGAACAGATCATATTCCCGTAACTGAAAATCCCTTGCAGATTGCAAAAGACCAGATATTAATTGAAATACAACACAAAGATTCATATGAGGAAAAAATTCAGTTTAATAAGAAATTATATAAATTTGGAGTAGGCACATATGATTTTCAGAGCGTCAAGGGCAAAATAATGGGTCTAATGGAAAAAGAGTAAACTCTGGTTATTTTCTGCAACATTGAAGATCTGTTTCTTATGATTCAAGAGGAAGTAAAGAAATTGAAATATATAAAGCGAATTAAGGTATATAGAACATATACTTCGTTGGAAAACATAGATAAGCAAAATCTGTTGGAAATAATTATTGGACATCATAAATATGACAATAATCACCCGGGAATCGATAAAACGTTTCTGGAACTTAAACAAAAGTATTATTACCCTAATTTCAAAAAAGAAATAGCTAAAGTTATAAATAATTGCGAAGTATATATATATATATATATATATATATATATATATATATATATATATATTTTAATATTAATCAAGCTTATGGTCGTTTTTTATCATATTATATTTGGTCTAATTTTTATTCGATATTTCGTTAACAGCTTGTTAACATCTTCAGGAAATAAAAATTATTAAAATTTTATAGACAATTGGTTTTGAAACATGACATAAAAAAAAAACTATTCACAATATTTGTTTTTCAAATTCAATGCCACATAAAATATTTTTTTAACATTAACAATTTATAGTAAAACAAACTTTTTCAACATTAACAAATTATAACGAAAATTTTTATAACATATATATATATATATATATATACATATATACACACATACATACATACATACACATACATATATACATACACATACATATATATATATATATATATATACACACATATATATATACATATATATATATATATACATATATATATATATATATATATATATATATATATACATATACATACATACACACATATATATATATATATATATATATATATATATACATACATATACATACATACATACACATACACATATACATATATACACATACACATATATACATACACACACATACATACATATATATATATATATATATATATATATATATATATATACATATACACATATACATATATGCGCACATATCCACATAGATATACATATAAACGCATATACACATACACATAGATATATATACATACATACATACATATACACACGTACACACACATATACATATATATATATACATACACACACATATATATATATATATACACACATACATACATATATATACACATACATACATACATATGTACACACATATGCACATATACATACATACATACACACATACATACACATACATACATACATATACATACATACACATACATACATACACATATATACATACATATATATATACATACATATACACATATACATACATACATACGCATATATACATATACACATATACATATATACATACATACATACACATATATACACATACATACATATACATACATACATACATACATACATAAATACATACATAAATACATACATATACACATACATACATATATACACACATATATACATACATACATACATACATACATAGATACATATACATATATATACACACACATACAAATACATGTACACATATAACTACATATATATCCACACACATATACATGTATATACACCCATATACACATAGGCAATAATTTTAACAATTAGTATAAATTAATATATAATAACAATAATACAATAAATTATCCCTAGCAAATAATAGTTAATATTAACAATTATATTATTTAAATCTGCAATTCTTACTAACTAAATGTCTATAATTCTGTGCTAATTTTTCTGTATCTATTTTAAAATTTATTCTGTGTGATGAAGGTGTGTTTATTATTTCTAACATTAATCGACGTTTGTAGTTATTTTCTGTATTTAATATTGAAACATTTTCAAAATCTGGAAAATGATATGCCCTAGAACAATGGGAAGATAAAGTTGTTTTCTGTGAATTTATAGCCCTATATTTTTGATCTGATTTGTGACCTGCTATCCTAGTCTTTAATTTATTCTTGGTCGTACCTATGTACATTTTATTACAATTCTCTATATCATTACCCTTGCATGGTATTTTATATACTAAATTTGATCTATCCCATTTTTCAATTTTATCTTTATTTTTACTAAATAGTCTGTTTAATGTATTGTGCGTTCTATGAGCTATTCTATATTTACCTGTATCGTAAATTTTAGATTTTGTCAACCTTTCTGATATTCCAGGTATGTATGTTAAAGATTTAAATAATTTTTGTTCTGTATTAATATTAGTATTTTCTGTTCTTCTATTTCTATATTGTGATATTAATTTATTTATAATATGATTAGGAAAATTGTTATTTTCTAATATATTTATAACCTTCCTTTTATTGTTATAGTGAAATTGTTTGTCACTTATATTTAGAACCCTTTCTATAAAATTTTTAGCTGTGTTTATAATAATGTGTCTACTATGTTTTGAATAGTAATTAATCATTCTTCCCGAAGCAGTAGGTTTCTGGAACCAATCTATTATTAATTTATTACCTCTCCTAATAACTAAAGTATCTAAATAAGGAAGTCTCAAGTCCTTTTCCTTTTCAGCAGTAAATTTAATGTTCGAATTAAAATTATTCAATGCTGATAACATATTATCTATCTCCGATGTATGAATAATGCAAAATAAATCATCTACATATTTTGTCACTATTTTAGGTTTTATATTAAGTTTTTGAATTGATTTGTCTAATAATTCCTCCATTACTATATCTGCTATTATTGGAGATGCTGGTGATCCCATAGGAAGACCCCTTTGTTGCATATATATATTGCTATTATATTGAAAATACCTATTATCTTCTATACAAAATTTTAAAATACGGAAAAATAAATGTTTGTCAATCCTTGTATACCTTGCTATCGTTTCCCATTTGTTTTCAATTGTATTAATTGCCAAATCAATAGGTACACTTGGGAATAGGGAAACTACATCAAAAGAAATCAAGCTTTCATTATCAGATATACGTTGGCTCCTAATTTTATTCACAAATTCTATTGAATTTTTGATATTATATTTTGAATCCTTAGTAATATTTTTTAAAATATTTGTAATATATCTGCATAGTTCATATGAAGGTGAATTAATAAAAGAACATATAGGTCTTAATGGAAAGTTTTCTTTATGAATTTTTGGTAATTCATATATACGAGGAGCAACTGCAGCATTTGTTTTTAGCCTATTCTTATCATTAGATGTTATAATATCTTTCTTAAATAATTCTTCAACTATATCATTATTGATTTTTTGGTATTTGGTTGTTGGATCTCTATTAATTAAACTATAATTTGTAATATCTCCTAAAATACTATTGATTCTTAAATCATAATCCTGTTTACTAATGGCTACAGTTACATTACCCTTATCCGCATTTACAATAAGTATATCTTTATTTTCCCTTAAGAAATTAGTAGCTTTCTTAGCTTTATCTAATAAAAACTTATCTCTATTTGTTAATTGAATTTTATTTAAATGGTTATCAATAACCGTAGTTAATCTATTTCTTGCTATCTCTTGTTCTTCCTTATTATTTAAAGTCTGCATTAAGTCCTCTCCCTCTGATATGACTTTTAAAATAGGAATCTCATACTTTTTACTAGGTAAAGCGTGCTTTTGTCCAAGTGAAAGTATCCATTGAATGTCCTTAGGTATGTCAGTGTTAGTCTTGTTTCTAAACCACTTTTCATTTAATTTTATATCTAATTCCTTCTCTTGTAATTTTTTTAATTTATCAAATTTATTTTTATGTGTAATATTTACCTTTTTCTTTTGTAAAACAGCTAAATGTTCCTCAAAGTATAAAAATTCAACCATTTCCTCCAGTGAAAAATATATATCCAATTTCTTTAAAATTCTTTCCCTCTCTTTTTGAAAATGTTTCAATATATCATGTTTTTCTTTTATCGCTAACCTTAACATTTTATTGTGTAAATCTTGAGTATATTTTTCTATTGTTTTTTGAATCCTTGGTAAGCTATCCTTGTTAAAAACATTCAAGATATTCTTCGTAGAGTTCTTGATAAAGTTTGGGGTGATTCCAACATTCCTGCATCTTATCAAAAAAGTTATTGATGATCTTGCCTGTACAATTTTGTTCCTGAGTGATTTCACCTGATTAATGAATCTCCTAGTTTGAAAATTTTTCTTCAATATACGATATTCCATGTTGGCGTGCTCTCCTTAATAATTGTTGATTTATCTTTATTGACCTTATCAGTTTATTTTAATATTAATCAAGCTTATGGTCGTTTTTTATCAAATTATATTTGGTCTAATTTTTATTCGATATTTCGTTAACAGCTTGTTAACATCTTCAGGAAATAAAAATTATTAAAATTTTATAGACAATTGGTTTTGAAACATGACATAAAAAAAAAAAAAAAAACTATTCACAATATTTGTTTTTCAAATTCAATACCACATAAAATATTTTTTCAACATTAACAATTTATAGTAAAACAAACTTTTTCAACATCAACAAATTATAACGAAAATTTTTATAACATATATATATATATATATATATATATATATATATATACATATATACACACATACATACATACATACACATACATATATACATACACATACATATATATATATATATATATATATATATATATATATATATATATACATGTATATATATACATATATATATATATATATATATATATATATATATATATACATATACATACATACACATATATATATATATATATATATATATACACATACATATACATACATACATACACATACACGTATGTGTATGTATGTATATGTATGTATGTATGTGTGTATGTGTATGTATGTGTGTATGTATGAGTTTTACCCAACACTGTAAATACCTCACCAAGAGTTTCTCACACACCAAATTCACTATCAAAATACAGCCAACACCCAATTGTAATATGAATACCAATCATTCAATAAACATTTAGTTCATATTTATTAAATCATATTCATGTTACAAACGATAAAGTAAACTTTAAGAATAAACACTGATTTTTAATGCAGCTCGTATTTCAAGTTTTGAGAGTGACTAAAAAGAGCATTGTAAAGAGTATGATCCACCGTTGATCTAAAAAGAAAAAGAGAAATTGTTAACCAATATTGTTTAAGAGAAACTTTTGTATAAATACAAATACTTACTTGAATAAATCAGTTTTTTTATCAACAGACTCATTACACAACGAACGTGTTCTTATTATTGGCGCAGTCGGTAGGATAGATAAAAAAAAAGGAAACATCAAATAAAATTCCTTTTTTATAATCTATTCGAAAAAAAGGATCCTACTAAAAAGGACCACGACTATAATTGTAAAAAAATAAATTCTTGCGATTCTTACGAGACCCTCCAAGATTATAACCTAAACATAAATAAAAGTGAAATAAATAAAGATAAAATACAAATAAGATTTGGAAAAACTTTTAATTAATAAATAGTTAAAAATAAGTGAATAATAATTGCTATTGACACTTAGAAGGTCAAAAAAGCAACTGATTAAGAAAAATCAAAAAATTTTATTGACACCAGGTAACGAATTTGCCTGGGCAGCTTTAAAGGAAAAGTGGATAACAGAAGACTTAGAAGAAGGAAACTGTTTGAGGATAACAGAATGGCTCTACAACAAGAATTTGACCTCGAGCAGCAGTTTCAACAACAAGCACAACAGAATGAGATACAACAACAGCAATTACAACAGCGAGTAAGTAGGGAAATTGACCCCCTGAAGTTTCTGCAGTTGACCCAGGACTATGACGGAAGAAAGGAAGAACTTTACCCATTTCTGGAAGGTATCAATGCCGTGATACCATTAATGGAACAGTATACACCAGAGGCACAGAGATTGTTTTTATCCCTGATTAAGGGTAAGATAAAAGGTAGGGCTAGATTAGTATTAGAAATTCACCCTCATCTAACAAGATGGGAGGAAATAAAAAACTTACTTGAATTAAATTTCGGAGGTTTAACTTCCGCTGAACAACTTTACGAAGAATTAAGAAATGCTCAATACAGAGGTGATGTCCTCCAATATTATAATTTTATACAAACAAAATTGTCTATGTTAAATCAAAGACATAGAATTGATGGTAATGAAGCCGAAATAGAGCACAATAATGGCACTGCTTTGAAAATATTTAAAAATAAGCTACGAATAAACTTACGAACAATATTATGTGCGTTAAAACCAAATTCTTTAGAAATAGCCTTACACGAGTTGGGTCAAGCCAATTTATTAACTGGAAAAAATAAAGGAAATGAAAGTAGTTTTAAGACATATATTCCAAATAAAAAAATAAATCAAGGCCAAACTATTAATAATAATAATCATTTCAATAACGGCCTTCCAAACAACTCCAATTATCAAGGACAGAATAATTACTCAAGACATAACAATTATTCCAGACAGAATAACTATCAAAGACCGAACAATTTCTCCGGACCGAACAACTACCCAAGACAGAATGATTACACCAGACAGAACAATTACTCTAGACCAGTACCTATGGACATAAGTGGACAAACGAGACAGAACCATTTTTTAAGTAACCAATCAACCTCTCAAAATTTTCCATCTATGGCCTCACAAGTGGAGGACGATCCGAGTTCAAATTGCCCTATGTTTTGTTCAAAACGAACAATCGAATAACAAGAATCTTAATAGATACAGGATCCACCGAGAATTTGATTCAAAAGGATCACTGTCCTAAACATTTAATTCATACTTTAAAAACACCTTTACAAATTAAAACAGCATCTGGTCATTTGATAATAAAGGAAGAAGCCAGAATTACAAAAAATGCTCTTCAAATTGGTTTAAAAGAAGATGTAATTTTTAAAATATATGATTTTCATCCGGTTTTTAATGGGATCTTTGGATCAAAATTGTTGAGAGACAACAATTGTATTGTAAATTATGAGCAGAAAAGTATAGTCATTAACAATCAAGAACTACCTTTATATTTTGAAGGTCAAAATGAGAATGAACATGAAATGATAGCTGGGCGCGAAATGAGGAATATAGAGAAACTGCCTGAGGTGCATCATTTGGATGAATTGGGAACAATTGAACAATTCAGAGTAGCACATTTGAACAAGGAGGAAGAAATTGAAGTTAAAAAACTTATAAATGAATTTTCAGATGTGTTTTATAAAAAAGGAGACGATTTATCATTCACAAATGAAATCAAGCATAGAATCCCCACAAATAATGATAAGCCCATTTATACAAAATCTTATAGATATCCCGAAATACATAGGGAAGAAGTCAAAAAACAAATTACAGAAATGCTAAGTCAGGGCATAATTGCTCCAAGTAATTCACCTTATAACTCCCCAATTTGGGTGGTCCCAAAAAAGGAGGATAAATTGGGAAACAAAGAATGGAGAATGGTTATAGATTATAGAAAGCTAAATGCCACAACTAGAGAGGATAAATATCCAATACCGCTTATTGATGATGTTTTGGATAAATTGGGTAGGGCCAATTACTTCTCTACACTAGACTTGACAAAAGGATTTTATCAAATCGAGGTCGATGAAAACGACCAAGAAAAAACAGCTTTTTCTACCAACGATGGTCATTACGAATTCAAACGTATGCCATTTGGACTAAAGAATGCCCCAGCATCATTCCAAAGGATGATGAATAATGTTCTAAAAGCGTACGTTAATAAAATATGTGTCATCTATATGGATGATATACTAATATTCAGTACCTCCCTTCAAGAACATGTGGATAATTTAGGAAAAATATTTCAAACGCTGAGAAAAGCTAATTTAAAGGTGTCACTAAACAAGAGTGAATTTTTGAAATCAGAGACAAATTTTCTTGGACACATAGTTACAACGGACGGAATAAAAGCGGACCCAAAAAAGATACAATGTATAAACAATTTTCCTATACCAAAGACAATAAAGAAACTTCAAGCATTTTTGGGATTGAGCGGATATTATAGAAAGTTTATCCCGGATTATGCTAAAATAGCTAAACCACTAACCTTAAGACTTAAAAAGAATGGAAAAATCAACGAAAATGATGCCGATTATAGAGAGTCTTTTGAAAAATTGAGGAAGATACTAACCTCAGACATGGTATTAAAATATCCTAATTTTATGAAGGAATTTGTACTTACCACGGATGCCAGCAACTTTGCATTAGGTGCCGTGTTGTCTCAGGATAATGGTCCTATAGCTTTCTCCTCACGAACGCTAAATAAACATGAGATTAACTATAGCGTAATAGAAAAAGAATTACTTGCTATCGTTTGGGCCTGTGGCCAATATAGACATTATCTGTATGGTAGGAAATTTAAACTGCATACAGACCATAAACCACTTATATGGTTAGCAAGTTTGAAGGAACCAAATTCAAAAATGATTCGGTGGAAGATCAAACTCAACGAATATGAGTTTGACATAGCTCATGTACAGGGTAAAGAAAATAAGGTGGCCGATGCATTGTCAAGAATAACTGTAGAAAATATGGAAATAGAAACTCCAAGGAAAGCGGAGTTAAATATCTTTGAGTGTGATACGTGTCAAAAGGTTTACAAGAGAAAAGAGGTTTTAAATCAACACATAAAGCAAAAACATGGCATAGACATTTTTCAATGTCAGCTCTGCAATGGTAAATTTGAAAGCAAGGTGGGTTTGAAAAGGCATTTTTTGAGGAGACATGAGAACGAAAAGTTAAATTTTAAAATTATAAACAGAGAAGCCGTTCAACTTAAAAACGTGGAAACTAAAATAAGGAAAAGACGAAATTCTGCTGTACCAACGGTACATAGCGCTCAAAATGATGGACTAGATCACATTCCGGTGACAGAAAGTCCTTTGCAGTTTGCAAATAAACAAATATTAATTGAAAAACAAGAAGAAGATTCATTTGAAGAAAAAATCCAATTCAATAAAAAATTGTATAGGTTCGGAATCAATACAGGCAACTACGAAATAATATTAAAAAAAATACTTGAAATAATTAACAATGAAGAAAATGTAGTAATATACTGTGATATAGAAGAACTGTATGCTATGATTCAAAGCCAGGTAATAAAATTAAAAAACCTTAAAAGATTCAAAATATATAGAACATATACGCTATTGGAAAATGTAGAAAAACCAAGATTGTTGGAAATCATAATGAAGCATCATATATATGAAAATAACCATCCTGGCATTGATAAAACATATTTGGAATTAAAAAGAAAATATTATTACCCCAACATAAGAAAAGAAATAGCAAAAGTAATAAATAATTGCGAAATTTGCAATTACAAAATCGAAAGAAATCCTATAAAGCTTCCATTTGAAAAAACGGAAACCCCTAGCGCACCGCATAAAATCTACCATACTGATATATGGTTTTTAGACACAAAAAATGCATATATAACAATAATCGATAAGTTTTCTAAGTATGCTCTTGTTCAAAGGATTGAGGAACGAACCCCATTGAATTTGATAAAATATTTTACAATTCTTTTTAACTTGATGAAGACCCCAGAGAAATTAATTATGGATAATGAACCTGGATTTAATTCAGCACTCTTTAAAGATTTTTTAGAAAAAAATAAAGTAAATTATCATTTTACTACCCCCTACCGACATACAGGAAACTCAGATATAGAAAGATTTCATAGCAATCTTAATGAAAACATAAGAATCCTTAAGAAGAGAGAAGAAATATCTGACATAGTTTATAACTTGGATTTGCCTACTCAAGCAAATTTTATTATAATAACACACTCCATTTGACAACGGGTAGAAAACCAATAGAAACTCATTTTCAAAGTAATCCCATAGAGAATGAAAAAAGATCACCCAGTAAATGAAAAATTCAAAAAGGATTATAGAGCTCATAAGACAGACACTAGACATGAAAGGGTAATATTGGAAAAGATTACTGATAAAAGATATAAAAATAAAAACCAAAATGTTTACAAGGATCAATTGATAAAGTCGAAAAATACTTTCAGGTCGTTGGATGTTTTGCTTGATCCTGATGACATGTGCGATTTGCACGACACATGCTCAGAAAATTGACGTGATTGACCTGACACACGGAAACGGGTTTTCTACAGTACTTTTGGGACAACGAAGGCTTATAAAGGGCTATACAAATATCTTGCACATTTTTAATGTTACAAGGTATGA
>OY776276.1:52145121-52172621 GCA_963675445.1 Linnaemya vulpina
CATAACTACAAACGTCGATTAATGTTAGAAATGTTAGAAATAATAAACATACCTTCATCACACAGAATAAATTTTAAAATTGATACAGAAAAATTAGCACAGAATTATAGACATTTAGTTAGTAAGAATTGCAGATTTAAATAATATAATTGTTAATATTAACTATTATTTGCTAGGGATAATTTATTGTATTATTGTTATTATATATTAATTTATACTAATTGTTAAAATTATTGCCTATGTGTATATGGGTGTATATACATGTATATGTGTGTGGATATATATGTAGTTATATGTGTACATGTATTTGTATGTGTGTGTATATATATGTATATGTATCTATGTATGTATGTATGTATGTATGTATGTATATATGTGTGTATATATGTATGTATGTGTATATGTATGTATTTATGTATGTATGTATGTATGTATAAGTATGTATGTGTATATATGTATATGTATGTATGTATATATATATGTATGTATGTATGTATATATGTATATGTGTATATGTATATATGCGTATGTATGTATGTATATGTGTATATGTATGTATATATATATGTATGTATATATGAGTATGTATGTATGTGTATGTATATATATGTATGTATGTATGTGTGTATGTGTATGTATGTGTGTATGTATGTATGTATATGTGTATATGTGTGTACATATGTATGTATGTATGTGCATATATATGTATGTATGTGTGTATATATATATATGTGTGTATGTATATATATATATATATATATATATATATGTGTATGTGTACGTGTGTATATGTATGTATGTATGTATATATATCTATGTGTATGTGTATATGTGTTTATATGTATATCTATGAGGATATGTGCGCATATATGTATATGTGTATATGTATATATATATATATATATATATATATATATATATATGTATGTATGTGTGTGTATGTATATGTATATATGTGTATGTGTATATATGTATATGTGTATGTGTATGTATGTATGTATATGTATGTGTATATATATATATATATATATATATATATATATATGTGTGTATGTATGTATATGTATATATATATATATATATATATATATATATATATATGTATATATATATATATATATATATATATATATATATATGTATATATATATATGTGTGTATATATATATATATATGTATGTGGATGTATATATGTATGTGTATGTATGTATGTATGTGTGTATATATGTATATATATATATATATATATATATATATGTTATAAAAATTTTCGTTATAATTTGTTAATGTTGAAAAAGTTTGTTTTACTATAAATTGTTAATGTTGAAAAAATATTTTATGTGGTATTGAATTTGAAAAACAAATATTGTGAATAGTTTTTTTTTATGTCATGTTTCAAAACCAATTGTCTATAAAATTTTAATAATTTTTATTTCCTGAAGATGTTAACAAGCTGTTAACGAAATATCGAATAAAAATTAGACCAAATATAATTTGATAAAAAACGACCATAAGCTTGATTAATATTAAAATAAACTGATAAGGTCAATAAAGATAAATCAATATATATATATATATATATATATATATATATATATATGTATGTATACATATAAAGTTAAATCTGAGTTTCAATCAATTCGATGGGGCTGAATTAGAGTATTCATATTACAATTGGATATCGGCTAGATTCAAATACATTATTAGTGTTGAGTAAAACTACATTATTAGCGTTTGATAAAACTCCCCCAGACAAAGATTGGTTCCCAATTTCTGAAGGAATTTTTGGGAAACGATAAAACTTGTATTTATTGTTTTCTTAAAACTAATTTTTATAGCAAGATAAGTAACAATTATAATTATTAGCATAGTAATTACAATATAAACGATAACATCAATGGTTTTTTGGTTTTCTTTTACTTCTTTTATATACTTTGTGCTTTTAATATGTTGGTAAGTTAAATCTTCTAGAAATAGATTTTCTTTAAACTTAATTTCTATTTGTTTGGAAAAGATTGGAATTATTGTTTTATTTTCATAAAACTTTTTGTCATACCATTTGTTAAGAATATTTATTTCGCATGAATCAATTTTAATTAAAAAATTACCGGTAAGTAATACTAATATATTATAAGTAATAATAATATATTATTACAAGATTATTTAACTGTTACATTTTTTATATTTATAGCAAATAACAGGTCAGAGCCTGCCTCAACAATGGAAGTGATTGGATTCTTTTGATAATTACAAAGCATTTTTTCATCATTTAACATATTTACATAATAACAATAAGATTTTTCTTAAAACTAGTTTCTAAGTATATTGTATTATTTCTTGAAATGTATCATTTTTCATTTGTACTTAATTCTAAATTATTATTATTTGGGATTGGTTGGACATATAGGGAATCATAGAGTAGTTTGGTAAGTTCGGGAATTTGGATAATCATAAGTATGTTTCTATTTTTAGTTGCTATAGTCATTTTTATGTTTGGTAATTTTTGAAAAGTGATATTATATTTAATTACTTCCTCCTCGGTCAGTATATTTTGACTCAAAAGTCCTAACCTCGATGTCAATATTATTTCCTCTACTTTGTCAATTATACCCCTAAGCTCTGATATCTGAAAATTTACATATGTCTTACGAATTTAAATTTCTTCGACAATTGTTTCGTTATTTATATTTATATATTCTAAATGGTGCCTTCTGTTTTCTAATCCATAAATTCTAGAGAGTTGTTCATCAAAATATTAATTTATTTCAATTTGTTTATTAGATTGTTCTATTACATTATGTGTGTTACTTTCCACCTGATTAAATTTCTTTTCAATTTCTTTTCTATCTTCATCGTCCATTGTTCCGACCAAGTATTTTAATCCCGTACCGAGAATATTTCTTAGTGCTCTTTTCTCTCTGTGCGGGGTAAGGGTATTAAGTGACGTTTTCAAATGATGTATTCTGCGATTCAAAAGTTCATCCTTTAATTTAGTTACGTTTTTCTCCAGATCTCCAATAAATTCTTAATATTTGCTAACATTAAATAAATGCAAAATACTGTAATACTTTTCAACCAACTGTTTTTCTCCCAATTTTATTATGCTGAATCCGTTGCCCACAGTCAAGTCTCTAAAATCAATCCTTTGGCATTGCGTCAGATGGATCGTAAATATTGCCAATATCACTAGTAAAATCCCTTGAATTTCCATCTTCGATATAATTATCTGTAGGACCAATCAAAACATCCAAGGATCTGAAATTATTTTTTGCACGCATAAGCTGGTCCTTATAAACCCGTTGATTTTTATTCTGATAATTTTAACTATCTAATTTCTTTAATGACACCTTTTTGTGTCTGGTATCTGTTTTATGTGCTCTAAAATCTTTTTTAAAGTTCTCTTGATCTCTTCGATTTTTGTTAAGATATGCGAGACTTTTCTGTTTTCTTTCCTCAATTGCTTGTCTAATCTTATTATTTTCTATTGAATTACTGCTAAAGTGAATTTTGATAGATTTCCTACGTGTTGTCAAATGGAAGGTTTTACTATAAATGAAATTTGCTTGTATGGGCAAATCTATATTATAAGCAATATTAGATGTTTCCTCCCTTTTTTTAGTATCCTAATATTCTCGTTTAATTCCCGTATGCCTGCAAGGAGTCGTAAAATGAAAGTTTATATTATTTTTTTCCAAAAAGTCTTTAAAAAGAGATGAAGAAAATCCTGGTTCGTTGTACAAAATAAGTTTTTTAAGAGTTTTCATCAAATTAAACAATATTGTAAAATTTTTTATGAACTTCAATGGTGTTCTATCTTCGACTTTCTGAATCAAGGCATATTTAGAAAACGTATCTATCATGGTAATATATGAATTTTTCCAATCCATATGCCAAATATCCGTATGGTAAATCTCATGTGGAAATGATGGCGTTTCGGTTTTTTCGAATGGCAATTTCAAAGGCTTTCTCTCTATTTTATACATATATATATATATATATATATATATATATATAAATATACATATATATATATATATATATATATATATATATATATATATATATATATAAATATACATATATATATATATATATATATATATATATATATACCCATATATATAGATATATATCTTTTTCAATTTTCTTATATATAAATATACATATATATATATATATATATATATATATATATATATATATTATATATATATATATATATATATATAAATATACATATATATATATATATATATATATATATATATATAAATATACATATATATATATATATATATATATATATATATATATATATATATATATATATACCCATATATACATATATATATATATATATATATATCTATATATATGTATATATATACCCATATATACATATATATATATATATATATATATATATATATATGTATATATATATATATATATATATATATATATATATACATATATATATATATATATATATATATATATGTATATATATACATATATATATATATATATATATATATATATATATATATATATATATGTATATATATATATATATATATATATATATATATATATACATATATATATATATATATATATATATATATATATGTATATATGGGTATATATATATATATATATATATATATATATGTATATAGGGGTATATATATATGTATATATATATATATATATATATATATATATATATATGTATATAGGGGTATATATATATGTATATATATATATATATATATATATATATATATATGTATATTTATATATAAGAAAATTGAAAAATTTAAATTAATAGTAGTAGGGAACTGTATGTGCTAGACTATTAAAAATATTAAATTTCAGCAATATGTGACCTTGAGAATACATGTCCGTCGGTATGTGAGGGTGGGAATTTGTGTCTGTCCATATGTGACCTTGAGAATACATGTCCGTCGGTATGTGAGCGTGGGAATTTCTGTCTGTCCATTTACACTGTGTACGCCTGGTGAATAAAAAAATTTAGAAGCATTTTTAGGAATTACACTATTTAAAAAGTGTATTAGCTATATATGGATACCCTTAATGTTTTTGGTTCGTTCCTTCTTGCTGGAGTGAGATTTTTTCTTTTATTTTTTTGCTTATTAAAATTTGGTGTGTTTACTTAAGATTTGTCGTCCAGCAATTCAGTGTTTTTTTTTTACTTTTTTGCTTGCAATGCTTGAGTCTGGAGGAATAATTTGATTATCCTGATCTTGAAGACGTTGTGAAAAAAAATTACTATTGCATAAATATTGAAACTGATGTTTTGTTTATTTTATACATGACGATCATCGATGGATTTTATTTGGGGATCTGGATGGTGGTGCGATTTCTGTATTTTGTAGAATATGAATATTTATGCTATGTTTAAGTGTGTGTGTTTTCCGTGTTCTGAGTGGCGATTGGAATGTCTGGCTGTCAGACAGTCTGTGTGTGTGACGATTTGTGAGTCTGTATGACAGTCCTATTTTTTGCTTTCCTGGTCAGTATAAAATGTGATAAGATGTACATATTCATGCGTACATAAATATCTACAAATTTATTTCACTTACGCATATATATACAAACAAATAATAAGCGTTTATTCTTTGTGCCCAAATATTCCCTTGACCATTTGAATGAATGAATGAACCGTTGTTTAAACATATGCATTGTTTTAATTTTTATTAATATGTAATATTTATCATATATGTATATATTTTTATTTATACCTCAATTTAAATTTGCCTTTACTACATCCGCTGCCTCTAACAACAATTGATCGTCTCCATACATCGCAAGAAAAAGAGGTATATCTATTTTTGGTAGTATTTCAACACTCAATATTTCTATTTGAGGTTTGATTGCTACCTCTCTTCGATGGTCTGTTGTGGTTGGCTGCGAAGACACCGCTAAAAAGTGATCCTCATCGCCTGTTAGCATATCATCGTATTCTGCATTCGAAGGATTTGATGTCTCAGGTGCAGATGTTGGCTGCGAAGACACCGCTAAAAAGTGATCCTCATCGCCTGTTAGCATATCATCGTATTCTGCATTCGAAGGATTTGATATCTCAGGTGCAGATGTTGGCTGCGATGACAGCTCTAACAAAAGTTCCTCATCTCCTTCAAGAGGTTTCTCGAACTCTTCCTGTCTGGCTTTTCTTAAATACTCCTTCAAATGGTGACGCTGAAGTCTCCGATATAATGGTGTGTACCAGAAGGGCTTCATTGTACAAATAAAAGCTCAACTTCAAAATTTGATAATTTTGCTTTGAAAACTTGTGAAGCTACAAAAATTTTGTAGTTTATCAGATACCACAATGTTTTGTCCACGTAGCAGTTTCTTTTGCTACAAAACTTTGTGACGTATCTGCATGCATAAGCATGCCTCCGTATCCTGTGTATATCACATATCATAATGTTTGTTTACATAAATTTTGTCCACTTAGCAGTTTCATTCCCGTAAACATTTTGTATCGTAGAGGCATGCATAAGCATGTCCCTGTACTCTGTATATATCAAATTCCGTTCAAAACTTTGTAACGTATCTGCATGCACAAGCATGTCTCTGTACTCTGTAGATATCACTTATCAAAATTTTTGTTTACATAAATATTGTCTACGTAGCAGTTTCATTCCCTTTAACATTTTGTATTGTAGAGGCATGCATAAGCATGCCTCGGCATTCTGTGTATATCAGATACCACAATGTTTTGTCCACGTAGCAGTTTCTTTTGCTACAAAATTTTGGAACGTCTCTACATGCATAAGCATGCCTCCGTATTCTGTGTATATCACATATCATAATGCTTGTTTATGTAAATATTGTCTACGTAGCAGTTTCATTCTCCTAAATATTTTCTAACGTATTTGCATGCATAAGCATGCCTCGGCATTCTGTGTATATCAGATACCACAATGTTTTGTCCACGTAGCAGTTTCTTTTCTAATTTTTTAATCTTAACCGTTTCTATCAGCAGATACGCTACTTTTGCAAAGTAACGCAAAGCTACTTTGTCGGAATGAAGCGTACAATACCAAAACAAAATTTTCACGAATTTATATTAATCTAAATTTTTTAGGACAGAATTCAGTACATTTTTGTATCTAAAAGTAACAAGTCGTGACTATTAAAAAAATCCTTGTGTGTTAATAATAAATCTAAGACAGAAAATAAATACATATTCTCAAAAAACATATTATTTGTATATCAAAAAATAAGAGTGCATCATATAATTAAAGCAAAGACAGAATTTAAATATATATATATATATATATATATATATATATATATATATATATATAAATCCTTGTAATATTACTTGTTATTCAAGCAATCAATATATTTTTTAATAAAAAAGTTCACTATAAACAAAATAATTTTTATAAGTGTAAATCAAAATATTAAAAAAAAAATGAGTTCTTCAATTTTCAAGTGCAATATCTGTAATAAGGTATATAAATACCAAAAATCTTATTTAGAACATTGCAAAGGTCATGTTCAACCACAACAAGTGCAACAGTCGATACAACCCCCAACATCTGCGTGCAACCCCATAGCAACATATCAACAAATCCTACAGTCCATACAACCCTCAACATATGCATACAACTCAATGTTCTACAACAATTTACAGTATCAGTATCCGGCGCAGTATCAGTACCCAGTGCAGTATCAGTATCCAGAGCAGTATCAGTATCCAGTGCAGGTACCAGCGTATCCTTTATATGCGTATCCAGTGTCAACCAACCAATTCACAGCACCTATGGAGATTCCATATCCCATTGAATATAGCGTACCTATACAGTTGCAGCAAAATAATATGCCTAATTATTACCCAAGCTATTTGCCCGTAGATAATCCTTCTCAAGACATGGATATAAGTCAAGTTATTCCACATGATCAGGCAAATACACAAAATAATGAAGTAGAAATGGATATCTCAAATTCTGCGGATGATCTACTGTCTCAAGCTCCAAATGAATGCAAATATTATATAATAAATAGTGCTTTAAAAAATGATATTACAACATTTGGAGTTCCAGTAAATAAAGATTGTATTCTATTTGAAGATGTTATTGTGGATAATAAACATATCATCAAAGAAAGACTTGAAAATAGTCTTGCCGTACACAACATTATTAAATTTAATATTACTCTTATTGGAGAGTATATTAAAATTATAAGCGATGATATGGAATTGTGTACTATTTCTCACCGGGCAAAGATGGATCTTCTGTGCATTGGAGATGATGTTGAGGAAATTATGGCAAAGCAATTTCAAGAAATCCACAACAAAATGTCTGAATGTCAAGAACGGGATTCAGGATGGACTTTAATTAGAATTGTTCGCCTCAAAATCGCTATAAATAAGTCATCTTTGGTGAGAGGATCGAACGCGATAAGTACGCCGGAGAACTTAAAAAGTAAAAAGGCATGTATAAATGTTGAAAATAATGACATTTATTGTTTTAAATGGGCAATAATATCTGCACTGGATACATCTGATATTAAAAGACCACAACGTTGCTGCTCATACAACATTGCAGACATCAGCGCTGATATCATATGTTTGCAAAACGGAATTGAGATTGATTTCAAAAATTTAAAGTTTCCGTTGGCGTTAAAGAGTATCAGGATATTTGAAGAAAGCAATCCAAATATTAGCGTCAATGTGTTCGGATACAATGATGAAAGCAATGAGATTGTTGGACCATTCTATAACACCAAGAATGAAAAAGCTAAACATATTAATTTGTTATTATTAGAAAATACTGAAGGATATCAGCATTATATTCTTATAACAAATATATCAAAGTAAGTAATAAAATATACATTTATTTACGTAAATATATTAATATATATTCTTATAACTTTTTTCTTTCCACAGACTTTTAAAATCTCAGACTACAAAGCACTGCAAAAAACTTGTCTTCTGTAACAGCTGCCTCCAATACACCCACAATGAGAGGACGTTAGAGCGACATAAAGAAGAATGTGGGAAAATTGTTGCGGAGCTGCCGTCTGAGGAAAAAACCGTGTTGCAGTTTAAAGATCACCAACGACAAATGGATGTACCATTTGTTGTGTATGCAGACTTTGAATGCATACTGGAGGAGGTTAATATTAGAGTAAGTGACAAAAGTACGTATCGCAAAAAGCACATTCTTTGTGCTTTTAGTTATTATATTAAATGTAAGCATAATGATAGTTTAGATAAGTTTAAATTATATACGGGGAGGGATGCAGCAGAAAAGTTTGTAGAAAATTTGATTGAAGATTGTGAAGATATTTATAATGAATATCTAGTAAATAAAAGGGAAATGGATGCTTTAACTCCTTTCGAAAATTTTAATTTTCGAAATGCTATAAATTGTCACATTTGTCATAAATATCTAGGCAATGATAGAGTGCGAGATCACTGCCACATAAGTGGTAAATTTGGAGGAGCAGCTCATAATAGATGCAATTTAAAATTTAAAATTCCAAAATTTATACCAATCTATTTCCACAATTATTCATCTTATGACGCGCATCTTTTTGTTAAAGAGTTGGGTAAAAATCTGACAATATAAAAGTCCTTCCGCTCAACAAAGAATTATACATATCACTATCTAGATTTTCAAAAATGACCGACAACTACAACCATGAACTTAGATTTTTAGACACAATTCGCTTTATGCCTGAAAGCTTAGAATCTTTAGCTAATAATCTTTCAGAACAAGAATTTCACATCATTAAAAGACAATTTAAAACAAAAAAAGAGTTTGATCTAGTGAGAAGAAAAGGTGTCTTTTCCTATGATTTTCTTAATTCTTTTGAAAAATTGAATGTTGGTGAACTTCCAGCAAGGGAAAATTTCTTCAACCATCTCAATAATAAGGAGTGCTCGATTGAAGACTATGAGCATGCAAAAGAAGTTTGGAATGCTTTCGGCTGCAAAACCTTGCAAGATTACATGGAAGTATATTTTAAAACGGATGTGCTCTTACTTGCAGATATATTTGAAAGTTTTAGAAAGGTTTGCAAGAACATCTACCACTTAGATCCATGTCAATACTACACTGCACCAGGACTATCGTGGGATGCTATGCTAAAGTACACAAATATAGAACTAGAGCTTTTGACGGACATAGATATGTACAATTTCTTCAAGAAAGGAATACGTGGTGGACTTGTACAATGCAGTAACCGATATTCAAAGGCTAACAACAAATATCTACCTGATTTCGATAGAGAAAAGCCCTCAGAATTTATTGTGTATTTAGACGCAAATAACCTCTTCGGTTGGGCTATGTCTGAGTATTTACCTTATGGTGGATTCAGATGGCTGTCAGCTGAAGAGCTAAATCTGGATCCTAAAACCATAGGTGATAATTCAAGTGATGGATATGTCTATGAAGTTACTTTAGACTATCCTTCTCATTTGCATGACTCTCACAATGACCTACCTTTCTGTCCAGAAAATAAGAAAATTTTCCAAACAAAGCACATTAAATTAGTTGCAGATTTTTCAACAAAACAAACATATGTCATACATTATAGAGTTCTTAAACAATGTTTACAGTATGGTCTAGTTCTAAAGAAAGTGCATCGAATTCTCACCTATAAGCAATCAACCTGGTTGAAAAGTTATATAGATCTGAATACCAAACATTGGGCTACTGCAAAAAATACTTTTGAAAATTTTTTTTTCAAATTGTTAAATAATGCAGTATACGGTAAAACTATGGGGAATGTGGAAAAGAGAAAAGATGTACGAATAGTTACGAACTGGAAAAGGACAAACTGTAATCATTTAGGAGCTCAAGATTGGATATCTAAACCTAATTTTCATAGTTTGTCAATATTTTCTGAGAATATGGTAGCGATTAAAATGAATAGAGTGAAAACATATTACAATAAGCCTATATATTTAGGATTTTGTGTATTAGAGCTTTCCAAATGGAAAATGTATGATTTCCATTATGGGTACATGCAACCCAAATTCAAGTCAAACTTATCACTGAATTATATGGACACTGACTCTTTCATTTACACAGTAAAAACAGAAGACTTTTACGCTGACATAAAAACTGACGTCGACCATAAGTTTGATACATCAGATTACCCAAAAGACAATGTATATGGATTTCCTCTGGTAAACAAAAAGGTATTGGGTATGATGAAGGATGAGAATTGTGGAAAGGTAATGAAGGAATTTGTAGGATTACGGTCAAAAATGTACTCTTTTAGTGTGCAACATCAAAGTGATATTAAAAAATCGAAAGGAGTAAAGAAGTGCATTCTTAATAATTATAGTATAGCTTCATATAGAAATTGCTTATTCAATAAGTCGACTGTGTATGATGATATGCTAACATTTAAATCAAAAATTCATAAAATTTATACAAATGAAATAAATAAAGTAGTATTAAATTATGCAGACGGTAAAAGAAAAATAAGAAGTGATAAGATGAGTACATATGCATGGTATCATTTTCGAATCGAGGAAACTAATCCTGATTATGAACTTGACATGCTACTGTGGGAAATTTCAAGACTAGAAGAGGAAGAAACAATGCTATAACTGTATCCTTATTTTTAAGTAATAATTTTTATATTTATTTAAGTAGCTAAATCTATTAATAAGTAAAAAAATTGTTGTATTGTTAAGAGAAATAAACAAAAAAATTGTACAAATATATTTAAAATGAAAAAACATTCAGAATTTGTTTTATTTTGTTTGGTGATTTATTATTTAGTTTCATCAAAATATTGCATAATATGAATTAATTAAATGATTTATCATCATTTTTCTTAAGTAAAATACGGAGCACCGGGAGGTATCTGGCCCCTCCTCACAATCTGGATGGCTCCATGGACAACACTTAAAGTGACCATCGTCCTTGTCCTCATCTTCCATTATACCAAAATCATCATTTTCATTCAACATATCGAGGAATATTTTCACCATTTCCATGTGTTCGTATATTACACATCTCTCAAAATCAACTAAGAATTGTGCGAGCTTGTCTCTAATGTCACTCATGATTTTATGAAATATTTTATACTATTACTAAAATTTACTTCCGATCTTTTTGACTGTTAGTTCTCTACTAATAATTGTTTTCAACGAACCAGTACTAAGGTGTATGTTATGAAATTAAAAAAAAAAAAAACCATGTCAGCGTTTTTAGTCTAGAAAATAATTTAAAATTCGACTCAAAAAAAATGAATACGTATATATGACATCTCTCTATCCTTTTTCAACTACTTAGTTTTAAATACTTATATATATTTAATTTTTACTCACTTCGTCTTTTGTCAAAAATAAAACAAAAAAATCATTGTATAATGATTTTCTGTTAAGCTTCTTACAGTCTAGAAAGCTAAAACCGAGATTAGCTTGCAATAAAAGTTCAAAGCTATAAGTTGTGAAAAGTTTCTACCGCAATAGATGTAGTGGAAAAATTTAATTCGTACAATACAAAATCCTTAATCCATATAAAGGATCTAGATGAATTATCCAAACACACTATCGTACGTGCAAAGCGAGTAACAACAAAGTATGGGGAAACAGTTCAACTTGAGCTGGGAAACCACATAATGTTTCTCCCCAACCGATACAATGCATTGACCAATGCAGAATTAGAAGATCTTTCGAATAATAAATATCGACTACAAAGAAAAGGAGAGCGAAACCTGATCTTAGAAAGCGAGATGAATGAGTTTTTAATACCAAACTCCCAGTACCCCGTTTGGCAGTAAAAAATATGTTATGTTCATATATTTTGTAATTAACAAGAAAAAAATAATAATAATAATAAAAAAGAAAATGTTTTTAAATATGTATGAATATAAATATATATGATTGTGTTTATTTAATATCTTTGGTTATATCATAAAGAAATTTCAAACATAAGTGACCACAATTATATGTACTAAAGTTTTGATATTGATTGTAGTTGTATTGAATATTTCTACCTAAATATTTGATTAATTCTAGAGGAGGTTGTAAATTTCCAAAGCTGTCAAAATATTGTTTTTCATTCTTGTTTCTATAGTATGCTACCCAATGAGTACCTGGGCCTGTTGATAAATCCAAATTGATTATTCCACACTCTACAGTCTTTGGTCGTTTTGGTAGTGAATCCAACATATAAACTCCTCTAAAGTGTGGAATATATTTTGAAAATTTTCTTAGATCAAATTCTGATAATGGTCTGTTGGGTAGCATTTCTAACAGTTTTTTGAATGATCTTTACAAACAAGTCCATAACCGTTTTTATATGGTTTAAGGTACAGTCCTTCTCCCACAGCAATAGACTCCATTGCCTTATTGTGTCTGGTGGCTTCCTCAAGTTGTTTTTTTGCATTCTTTGTTGCATTTACAGCTTTAGCTATAGCGGCACCTCCAGTTGCTAGACTACCAAGTGCACCTAGAGCAGTTAGAATCGGTATTGTGGGCAAAAAACCACCAATTTTTGGAACATTTATAATACGCGGTATTATAACACGAGCTTTTTTCCCCTTAAGAGATTTACTGATAGCTTTACGAGCAATCTTAATGGCTGAATTAATATCTTGTGGTTTTTCCTTCTTCAATATCTTTGTTGCTGATTTAATTGTTTTATGAAACAGATTTTTGTCATTTATACGAATTCGTGGTGATGGTCTTTTCACTGTATTCCTTTTCTTTGCTTCAACACCCATACCAAGTTTAGCTTTCATTGCGTTGGTGACTATATATGAAAATGTTTTTTCTGCAAGATCACTATCTTTTGAAAAAACTCTTTCCCAAGCCGTATTTACAAGAATTTTGTCAGCTTGATGTCTGCTGTTTCAGTCTTTATTTTTTGAGTAAGCAATATCGTGATTGTTGCAAGCAGCATCCAATAAGTTAATTCCTTTATCTCCTCTATCTAAACGCTTTTGTAATCTTGTGCCAGGTCCACAATACTGGTATCCAGGAAGATGTAATTCAAAAGGGAGAGAATTTATTGCTTTATTTAGTAAACCTTCTCCAACGATAGTTTGTTTGTGACTAAAACTTTTGTTATAAAGTACAACCATATTAATTTAATCTACAATAAAAGATATTGTTTGCAAGTTTAGCAAGTAGTTATTAAAATGCGCTTCATAAAACAACATAAAAATATTTTAGTTCGTAATGCTGATATTTGTTCAAATGACAGTAAAAAAATAAGACATAGTTCCTTGTTACCAAATTCTATTCGAGCATTAATAGTTGGTCCTTCAAATTGTGGAAAAACTAACTTAATGATTAGTTTGCTGGAAAGTCCTAATGGTCTCAAGTTTGAAAATATTTACTTGTACTCAAAATCTTTATATCAACCTAAATATGAATACCTAAAGAAATTAATTTCACCAATTAAAGGAATGGGATGCTACACATTTGCAGAAAACGAGGACGTTGTTCCTCCTAGTGAAGCTAAAAGCAATTCAATTATGATTTTTGATGATGTTGCATGTGAAAAGCAAAACAATATACGTGCATATTTTTGTATGGGTCGTCATAAGAACGTAGACTCATTTTACTTGTGTCAAGCTTACACGCGGATTCCAAAACATTTGATAAGAGATAATGCTAATGTAATTATTATGTTTAAACAAGATGCGACAAATATGAATCTTGTATATGATGATCACGTTGCCAGCGACATGAACTTTGAAATGTTTCAACGAATTTGTAGAGAATGTTGGAAAGAAAAATACGGATTTTTGGTGATAAGTAAAGATAATGAACTAAACAATGGTCGTTATAGAAAGTCATTTGATTATTCATCATAATATAATTTACTGTTCATCAAATGCACCCTGCAGTATTTAATCTGACTTCAAACTTTATACATGTGATTATTGTAACTGATCAGATAAGCAGATATGATACCTGATAAACTGACCTGATACCTGTTAAACTGACCTGATAGCTGTTAAGCTGATGTGGTACCTGATAAACTGATCTGATACCTGTTAAACTGACCTGATAGCTGTTAAATTGACCTGATAAGCTGATCTGGTACCTGATAAACTGATCTGATAGCTGTTAAACTGACCTGATAAGCTGGTCTGATACCTGATAAACTGACCTGATAGCTGTTAAACTAACCTGATAACCTGATCTGCTTCCTATTGAACTGACCTGATAGCTAAAATGAACGAACAAATTCTTAAAGACTTGGTGGCAACAAGAAATATCTTGAAGAAAAAGCTTTAGTATAAAAACTGGTGCAATAGATACACATCAGCAATTAACAGATACATTCAAGCCTATCACAGAACCTTTAAAAGAATTTATCAATAGCTCTAAATACGTTGGTAGACCAGTGATAAGGAAACTAGAATTGATGACAATGAAAGTTTTCATCCTCAGAATTCAACAATAAAATTGGAAACGAGTACGCCCAAGAAACTAAGTGAAGAAAAAATTTTTAAGCAATCTAATAGTAAAAGAAGCAGTAATTATGATGAAGATGACTTTTACTCACAAAATTCGAATAATGAAGAAAGTTATTCTGACTTATCACTATTGTAATCGAGAAACGAACTAGATACTAACTATGGTCCACATAAAGATAATAATAACGAATGGAGATTTGGTAATAGCACCATCGAATTTAATCAAGATAAGATACAGGTTGGTGGTAAAATATGGGCTTTAATGTTTCATAAAACACCAAAAAACTATGACAAATTTGAGCTTGAAATCTATAAAAAAAATATTACTTACTACCAATGCTCACAGGAGAGACTATAAGTCTGATGGTCAAATCAAAGGGAGCATAGCCCATATGTACAAACATATTATTGGAAAACTTTTCAAAGGAGACAATCATACAGGCTCATCAGATGTAACAAAAAGTAATTATTTAGGAAGGGGTTTGATGCAGTTTAACCCTCATAATCCAAACTATATATACTGGGATGATCCAAACGAGTTGGTAGATCGACTTAGACTACTGCTTGCATCACAGTCTGCAGGCCATACTAATCACAACAGCGAAATTGTCTCAATTATTGAAGAACTACGTGAAGCTAATATAATTGTATAAACTATATACATACATAGATTTTTATATAAAACATGTCCGTTGATAAATTTGGGCATTATATTAACGATAGAAGTGAAGTAATTTCAACCAAAAATGCGCCTAAGTTGTTAGGCTTCTTTATGGATACGAACAAAAACATTGATGTCCAATACAAGAGAATCAAAAATGTTGCAAATGTTCTGGAGGAAAACGATGTTATCAGTAAATTGTTTCTGCAAACTGAACTCAAAAAACAGCAACAAGAAGTAGCTTTCCAGTTAGAAAATCTTAATGCTCATTTGCAGGATATCAATAAGAAAATGGATGGTAATAAATCACTTTTTGATATGGAAATTGAAGAGCTGCGAGAAAAAATTTATAGAATAGAAAATTACATGTTCGTATCAATAGGTGCAAGTGCATCAAGTAGATCACAACACACTCAAAACAGCGACTGGAAAGATGTCTTCAAAGAGAAATGTTGTAAATGAATTGCATAAGCAGGCTCGAAAACGTACCTTTGAGAAGAAAGAATGCATTCGAAACAACTCAGGCAATGGAGAATATTTTCAAATTGGGACGAATACCGAAAAACTTGCAAACAGACGATGGTAAAGAATTTTTCAATAAACATTTCAGTCAGTTGATGAATAAATACAATATTAATCACTACTCAACATATAGCACTATGAAAGCCTCAATAGTAGAACGATTCAATAGAACATTAAAAGGAATGATGTGGAAGGAATTAAGCTTAAGTGGTTCATATAATTGGATTGATATGTATAGAGATTTACTTGATGCATACAATAGAAAAATTCATCGCACCATTAAAATGTCACCGATTAAAGTAAATTCAACAAATGAAAAACAGCCTTTAAACACAGTATACAGTCATTTAAAGATGTATAAAATGTCAAAATTTAATGCAGGAGATCATGTACGCATAAGCAAATATAAAAACATTTTTGAAAAAGGTTATACTCTGAATTGGATAACAGAAATCTTTACAATTAAAAGAGTACAAAATACATATCCTACAACATATATATTAGAAGACTATCGCGGAAATCCTATTAAAGGTGGATTCTATGAAGAAGAACTTTCAAAAACCAGATATCCTAATACATACCTAGTTGAAAAGGTTCTCAAAACTAAAGGACATAAGGTGTTTGTTAAGTGGCTGGGCTTTGGTAATGAGCACAACTCTTGGATAAACAAAGATGAGATATTGTAAATGGAAGAATACAATAAATAAACAACAACAACAACAATGGCATCAATATTTCATTTAGTTTAAAATAAGTAAATAAACAATAAATACGAAACAGCTTCTTATAAATCATACTGTGTGTTTAACCTCATTTATTTACAATCAAACAGTCACAATGTCAATAACATTGACTCTGAGCTCCAATTCATCAGAGCTATCTGCTAATTATTTTCCTCCTATTGATTTAAACGGAACCTATGAATGTGCTCTAACTGATTTTCATTCATACAACAGTATCCCGAATGTGGATGTCTACAACAATATATTTCACATCGATGAACTTGTAATTGAAATACCGATCGGATCTTATGAATTAAATGATATAGTTGACTATATAGAAGAACAATACAAACGATATAAACCAGAAAAGAAAATTTTGATTGAAGCTAATAACAATACAATGCAAGTCAAAGTCAGCAGCTCTAAAGAACCAATATATTTTAATAAAGAAAATACAATAGGTAGACTTTTAGGATTCAATAGCAGAATATTAACACCAAACAAAGAACATTACTCTCATCTTCCAGTGAATATCTTCAAGGTGAATCTCTTGAGGATTGAAAGCAGTATTGTGGTTAATACTTATATGAATAATTCTAAAGCTCATACAATACATGAATTCCCGATTAATGTACAGGCTGGATATAAAATAGTTGAGATTCCCAAAAATCTTATTTATTTGCCAGTAAACTCCAGAGAGATAAGTTCACCAGCTCTTCGCGTGGTTGATCAAAACGGCGACTTAATTAATTTCAGAGGTGAGGAAATTACAATACGAATACATTTAAGGACAACTAAATAATGATAATATACAACACGATTATATCGAAGAATACTACAGCAACATCTAATTCTCAAACGTTACAACCTAAGCAACAATTGAAAAGATCTGTTCGTCAAAAATCGCTTACAGCAGCAAACAAGAGTTTTCTCAACTCACTGAACTTTAAACTGAAAACAAAATCAGTTCAATAATAGACGTTTTAGATAAACCAATATCTGACGAAAATATTATCAAAAAGGATTATCACACATACATACCATACCTTCAGTCTTTTAACAACAACGATGAAATAAGAATTTCAATACAAAACCAAGATCTATATGTGTTACCCAGTGAAAGCTATATATATGTGGAAGGACTTGTTGTAGACGAAAAAACATCGAAATCTACACCCAACTTTCAGTTGAAAAATAATTTTGTTGCATATCTCTTTCATGAAATCCGCTATGAACTGAATGGTATTGAAATTGATCATACAAGATATTTGGGAGCCACCAGTACCATAAAAAATTTGGTTTCTTTATCACCTACAGAAAGCGTTGTGTTGCAAAATGCTGGATGGAATAAACTTGATAAAATAGATCTTAAAAATGGAAATTTTAATTTCTATGTACCACTCAAACTTCTTTTAGGATTCGCTGAAGACTACAATAAAGTTTTATTAAATGGTAAACATGAATCGATACTCTTGCGTAATAAGAACGATGAAGATCTTGTACACTCGAATGTTTCCACCGAGAAAGCAAAACTTACAATTTCACTAATATCATGGAGAATTCCACATGTTCAATTATCTGATCATAGTAAATTGAATATGATCAAAATACTTAATAATGGTGCTGCTATACCAATGGCATTCCGTAGTTGGGATTGTCATATGAATCCACACCTTAATACGGGAACCAATCACATATGGAATGTTAAATTGGCCGCTAATAAAGAACGCCCTCGTTTTGTCTTGATTGCCTTTCAACAAGAAAACAAGTTTGTTCATTGTGATCTTACTAACTTAAAAGTACATTTAAACTCAACCTCTTACCCATATGACGATCTTAATATAAAATTCAAAAATGAGCGCTATGCGATTCTATATGATATGTATCTAAGATTCCAACAAAGCTACTACATGAAACAACCCCAACCTCTTCTAACAGGTCAAGAGTTTAAAAATAACGCTCCAATTATTGTAGTTGATGTCAGTCACCAAAACGAAACGCTCAATACCGGACCAATCGACATAAAAATTGAATTTGAAACAGCAACAAATATTCCAGCAAAAACATCAGCTTACTGCGTTCTTATTCATGACCGCGTAATAGAATACATACCAATAAAAGGTCAAGTCCGGAAGGTCTTATAAATTAAATAACATGGATGGTGATATTGTTTTTGTAGACTTGCAAGGTTTTAAAACTAATTCAAATGACTTCATCGCAAAAGAACTAGCTGTAGTTTTCAGCAACAAGGAATGGTTCAATTTCATCATAAAACCTCCTTTTGATTTCGCATGTTTATCAGCCAAAAAACAGAGAGAAGCAGTTTGGTTAACAAAAAACTATCATCATATTAACTGGAATGATGGATCAGTCTCATTTCAAAGCGTTTGCAAGTTTTTAAAATCGAATATAAGAAATTCACAAATATATGTTAAAAGGGGAGAGAAGAAAAAATGGCTGGAAAAAATTATTCATCAAACAGTTTATAACATTGAAGACATTGGCTGCATTAGTTTCAAACAAATGGAAACTAAGCATTCCATATATCTCTATTATAGCTATCACGACTATGGTGTTTGTGCCTTAAGGAATGCAATTTTACTTAAAAATGAAAGTGTTAACAAACTTTTAAATATATGCTTATAAAAATTAAAATAAATGTCTTTTTATTTCAAACAAAAAACCTACATACATATTTATTTTTTTCAGAGAACACACAAACAAACATACACAATAGTTCATTCATTCATTCAAATGGTCAAGGGAATATTTGGGCACAAAGAATAAACGCTTATTATTTGTTTGTATGTATATGCGTAAATGAAATAAATTTGTAGATATTTATGTACGCATGAATATGTACATCTTATCACATTTTATACTGACCAGGAAAGCAAGAAAGCGGACTGTCATACAGACTCACCAATCGTCACACACACAGACTGTCTGACAGCCAGACATTCCAACCGCCACTCAGAGCACCAAAAACACACACACTTAAACATAGCATAAATATTCATATTATACAAAATACAGAAATCGCACCACCATCCAGATCCCCAAATAAAATCCATCGATGATCGTCATGTATAAAATAAACAAAACATCAGTTTCAATATTTATGCAATAGTAATTTTTTTTTTTCACAACGTCTTCAACATCAGAATAATAAAATTATTCCTCCAGACTCAAGCATTGCAAGCAAAAAAGTAAAAAAAAAACACTGAATTGCTGGACGACAAATCTTAAGTAAACACACCAAATTTTAATAAGCAAAAAAATAAAAGAAAAAATCTCACTCCAGCAAGAAGGAACGAACCACAAACATTAAGGGTATCCATATATATCTACTACACTTTTTAAATAGTGTAATTCCTAAAAATGCTTCTAAATTTTTTTATTCACCAGGCGTACACAGTGTAAATGGACAGACAGAAATTCCCACGCTCACATACCGACGGACATGTATTCTCAAGGTCACATATGGACAGACACAAATTCCCACGCTCACATACCGACGGACATGTATTCTGAAGGTCACATATGGACAGACACAAATTCCCACGCTCACATACCGACGGACATGTATTCTGAAGGTTACATATGGACAGACACAAATTCCCACGCCTACCCCAACATTATATTAAAAAAAACAACAATGTGAACACCCCTATTAAACCGTGGGAAAAAATACACACACGAACACACACAAAATGAAATTTGAGAATTTTGTGAAATTTGAGAATTTTGGCAATTAAAATTGAAAAATTTCAAATTTAATTGCTGAAATTTAATATTTTTAATGGTCCTAGCACATACAGTTCACTACTACTATTAATATCTTTGAATGCCATTGTAGATGACGATGGCATATTGGGACGTACATCATTTTTAAATTATGAAGATGCAATAGTACTGCCTTCAAATCACCATATTACATTCCTACTAGTTCGCCATATGCATGAGACTTTTCATCATATATCACATGAAACCGTCATCAACAACATAAGAAGTCTTTTCAATATACACAAACTATGTGTACTCTTCAATAAAGTAAGAAAATCGTGCCAAATGTGTAAAAATACGACCGCTACACCAATTATACCTCAGATGTCTACATTACCACCCGTAAGGTTAGCAAATTTCGAAAAGCCGTTTACGTTCGTGGGCATAGATTACTTTGGCCTTATTTATGTTACTGTATGCAGGAGAAAGGAAATGAGATGGGGTGTACTCTTCACATGCCTCACCGTATGGGCAATACACTTGGAGATTGCTCACAGCGTCATGAGCATAAATAACTTTAAGGGTCGAAGAGACATACCAAGAGATATATACATTGATAATGGTACAAATTGAAATGAAAATCGAACCCACCAGCGGCACCACATGGGTGGATCCTGGGAGAGATTAGTCCAGTCGGTTAAAACTAGCTTCAACGATGAAACCTTAAAAAGCGCCATGGCTGAAGTAGAGTTCATCATCAACTCCAGACCTCTTACATTTGTTTCTGTTGAATCCTGTGATGATGAAGCTCTTACAACTAATCATTTATTGTTGGGATCGTCCAATGGCCTCAAGCCCATAAATTACTACGAATTTGATTTGCGACAACGCTGGACCAATATTAAGCTATTTGCTGATAAATTTTGGCATAGGTGGCTAAAATAATATGCACCAACACTCATCAAAAGACCTAAATGGCATAAAAAGGCAACTCCACTGCAAGTTGGCGATATAGTCGTCATAGTTGATGCAAATCTACTATAATTGAAGCCCTCATGGCAAAAGATGGTCAAGTGCGACAGGCAACACTTCAAACACAATGTGGTGTCCTTCAAAGACCAACAGCTAAGCTAGCCAAATTATAAATATAAATATATAAATATATAAATATATAAATATATAAATAAATAAATAAATATATATATATATATATATATATATATATATATATATATAAATATTTATACATATATTATTTATACATATATATATTTATTTATAAATATATTATTTTATATTAGAGTGTCTCTTAACAAGGGTGTTTTTTTTATAAAAAGTTCAACGGTACCCGCCAATTTTTTTTGAATTTCATGTGTAATTTTACGCCCCTACGAACACGCCTTCCCTAAGCGACGGGGCTATAAAAAGCAAAATATGCGATGTTTATATGGTCATACTATTTTTTGTGCTAGAAATTTTTCTTTTATTTATTATTATAATCAAATAATAATTATTATTATAATTACTTGAACGAACAACAAAACTACCACCGAATTTGTAGTTTTCCGTAGTAAAAGCCATTGCACATACCTGCAATAAGTTTTTAAATGGAGGATTTGTGTTTTTTGTTCGCATGGCAAAGACAAAAAAAAAAGGACGACAGCTGCTTTTTTGCGGGCACCTTATAAAATGAATTCGCCTTGAGAGCAGTCAAACAAAATAGCAGCGAAAAATAAGAAAAGGGGTTTCCCGTAAATAGTAGAAATAAAAAAAATTAATGGTGCATAAAGACTTTTAAGACAGCAATGTAAATGCGTTTTTATATTTAATTGTGTTTTAAGTGTATAAAAGTAAAGTGGTATTGATTTCTGGTTAAAAATTTAAAGGATAAGCAAAATGCCGCAAGACCTACGTAGCAGTAATAAATATAAAGTAAATTTATTTGCAAATGTTAACTACCAAATCACGGCCACCAAACTTCCATCAAACCGACAAGTTCTTGCCGTTTTATTTTATAATATCATGATTTTCTGGGAAAAAGGTAGAATACCCACTAAAATATTAGGAAATAGTGTGGAAAAATTAGTTAAATCACACGGCGTTTGACAAAATTTGCAACAAAAAAAAACTGAAAGAAGACAACTTAAGTGCTAAAAGACAAAGAAGATTCATTTATAAATACACTGGACAATCTCTTCGACATAGCGCATGTTGTCTTAAATATATTGAAAATCGAAGAAGACAAAAATTTTTTACAGCAGCAGCGAAAACCTGGTAGACCGGGGTCTTTGGTGGGAGAGGACTACAGTCTGTGGCAAAAAGAGGAGAGAACAAAATCGAGGCTATTAGCAGAAAAAAACTGGCAACTAAAGGAAAATAAAGCAACAGCCATATGTCCAATTCCAGCTTCTTATCAAATTCCTCATCCACCAGCTTAATTGAAGAGCATCAAGATCGTAGGTCACAATTTTGTGAAGAAAGTTTATTGACTTTGCAGAAAAGGGGGAAAAAGGATTTTCTTTCTCAGAAGTGGTTACTGTTCGTTGGGATGGGAAATTATTGCCTACAATAAGTGTACAAAATTTTAAGGAAGAACGCCTTCCAATTGTGGCCACCTATGGAAATGAGCAGAAACTTATTGCAATACCTAAATTAAATCATGCAAGTGGAAAGGAACACAGGCTACAGCTGTATTAAATGCTATAATTGATTGGCAACTGTCCGATAAAGTTCAGATTATGTGCTGTGACACTACAGCTTCTAACACGGGCCGTTTTAATGGAGCTTGTGCGTTACTAGAGCAAGCACTTGGAAGGGAACGAATTTTATTTGGATGCAGACATCATGTTTACGAGTTGGTGTTGAAAACTGTATTCGAAACCGAAATCCCTCAAATTACAGTTAGCGCAGATGTACCGCTCTTTAAAAAGTTGAAAAACAACTGTAGCAATATTAGGCAAAGCAATATTCAAAATGGTATCTCCATTTTAAACCTGCATTTCAAGTATCTGAGATTGACAACTTACATTTTATCTCTCTGAACTCGAAAATCTAATTGTTAGAGGAGATTACCGTGAATTGATCGAGCTTTCGATATCATTTTTAAGCGAAACTTTTCAAAAAACATTTAAAATAAAGCCTCCTGGGGCTATGCATCAAGCACGATGGATGGCGCGAGGTTTTTATGCAATTAAAATGTTTTTGTTTCGCGATCAGTTAACAAGAAAAGAGAAAGAAGGTTTGCAAGAAGTTTCTCATTTCATTGCAACAACTTATGTTAAACCATGGATGCAATGCAACTTAGCCGTAAAAGCCCCATTCCAAGACTTGTGTTTTATAAAGGCTATTAAGAACTATAAGTGTGTTAATTGCGGAAGCTGTTTTAACAAAATTTTGCCAGCATCTTTATTATCTAACTGAAGAAGTTGCCGTTTTATCCCTTTTTGATGATATGGTTGGTACTGAAACAAAAAGAAATATTGTGGCTAGTTTAACAAAAGAAAGCAAATTTGAAAATGCTAAGCAATATGTTCCATCGAAAAAAGAATTACGTTGGTCATTATTTGGTAGGTATTTTCAAAATACCAAGATCTTTATCAATACGTTAATTTCGTTTTCCATTTTGTACAGATAAAAAATTTTGCGAGTTTGTTTCAATAAAAAGCTACAATATGTTTGACAGATTGAAAATAAACACACGTTTTCTCACCGAAGACCCATCAACCTTTATAGGTAGTGAATCCTTTTTAGTAGCTAAATCAAAAATAATTCACTTAAGAGCGGTAAATGACAGCGCTGAAAGAGCTGTTAGCCTCATGCAACAATTTCATGGACTTCTGACAATGCAAGAAGAGCAAAAGCAATATTTATTGCAGTGTGTAGAAGAGCACCGCAAAAGTTATACAAATTGCATAAAAACATATTTAAAAAGAAAATTTAATGCCCCTAATGTTTTTTATATCATAAGTTTTGTTGAATTCCTTATTTTAATTTTGATTATGCGTTTTTATTTTTATTTGAATACAAACTTGATTTCTCTGAAAAAATTAAATAAACAATACTTTTTCAATTGGAAAATAATGGATTTTAAATAAAACAAAAAATCAATACAAATATATTCGTTCCTGATGCATTTCTCCGTTCCCAATCATCGGCACACATCGGGGAAGTGTATAACAAAAGAAAATTATGTTAATATCCAATTATAGCAGTTCTTTTTTTATCAATATAAGAAAAAACTAAATTTTTTAGTTCTAAATCAATAAAAAAAAGTCTCATATTTTACTTTTGAAAGCCCCGTCGCTTAGGGATGGCGTGACCGTAGGGGCGTAAAATTACACATGAGTTTTACTGAAGTCAAATACAAAAAAATTAGCGGGTGCCGCTTCAACATTTCCAATATTTAAATTTAAGAGACACTAATATATATATATATATATATATATATATATATATATATATATATATATACAAAAATATATATATATATATATATATATATATATTTATATATATATATATATATATATATATATATATTTTTATTTACATATATATATATATATATATATATATATATATATACATATACATATTTTTTTAAACTAATTTTTCGACATCTTTTTGTTAATAGAATAATACAAGTTTTTTAAGTTTAAGGTCCTTCTCACAGTTGCCACTATGGTACAATTGAACCAAAAATTGTTGTTTTTTTTACGTTTGGTTCGCTGGTTCATTTTTTTTCTTTTATGAAAAGTTAACGATTATAATATAAACAAATTTTGAAAGTTTTATCATGACTGTAAAAATGTATTTACGAAAATTATTACTCTTTAAATAAAGTAAAAGATTTAATTCGTTTACAACACTTGATAGTAATCGATTATTACCTACCCACAGTAGTAAATCAAAAAGCTATATTGGCAACACTGATCGATTGTTACTTTTGTTTACAAGTCAGAAATTGACAATTTGAATACAGTGCAAAAAGTATTGTATTATGCTGGTATGCAAATAAAATTTAAAAAATTCGTTCTCTTTTTTTATTTTGGTTCTTTTTTATGTATTTTGGTCCCGAAGAAAAATTTAGAGTGGCAACCGTGGTCCTTATATTATATATACATGCATATATATACAGTGTTGTTCGAAACCTAAGCAACTTTTCCTGTCGAGGTAAAAAAAGTCTTATATTATTGTTTTAAAATAATTTATTGAAAAAAATCCTGATAGTTATATAATAACATAATATATTTAATTTTTCTTCTTAAAAAATAACCAAAACAAAAACTCAAAATTAAATGCAAATATTGCTGTTCGAAACCAAGCAACTTTTTTATTGTTGTACTTATATTGTTTGTTTTTGCACAAATCAATAATAACTTTGAAACAGTTATTGAAGTTCCGTTATTTTAAGAAAGAAGACAAAATATTTTGGTTGATTTATGTAGTTTTTAATCAGTTTTTTATAAGCATAGCCATGGCGCGCACACATTATGAAAAGGCTTTTAAATTAAAAATCGTAAATATGTTTTATAAGGGCGAATCCCAAATTTCTATTGCAAAGAAATTTGGGATAAATAAATCAATAGTTTCACGTCTAATAAAAAGTTATAAAGAGAGTGGAACAGTAGATGTGGATAAAGGCGGAAGGAAAAGGAAAACTTCTGAGCGAGCAGACAGAGAAATCATACGTCTATTCAAAATGGAACCATTTATTAGTCCACAAAAGGTTGTAAACCAGCTCAAACTTAATATTAGTGCTAGTACTGTAAGAAAACGTGCATTGGAAAACAATCTGAGAAGCTACATGCCGTCTAAAAAGCCCATTCTTTCAAAAAAAACATCGCAAAAAAAGGTTTACAAAATCTCTTAGAAATTTATCGAAAATTTTTTAAGTTTAATAAATTTGTAGGCTGGAATATGCGAAAGCACACTCTAATTGGACTGTAGAGAAATGGAAAACAGTTTTATTTAGCGACGAGTCTAAATTTAACCTGTTGAATTCAGACGGAGTATGCCACGTTCGTAGACCCAAAGGAAAGCGCCTAGATCCACGTTACACCAAGGTTACAATCAAGCATGGGGGCGGAAATGTGATGGTGTGGACGTGCTTTTCAGCGAATGGAGTTGGCCCATTTGCTGAAATCAGTACAAAAATGGACCGATCTGTGTAGAAAAGAATTTTAGAAAACCATATGCTCAAACATGCCGAATGGGAAATGCCACTTCGATGGGTCTTTCAACATGATAATGACCCGAAGCACTCATCGAAGTTGGTTAAAGAATGGTTGTCTGTCTGTGGGATCCGAGTGATGGATTGGCCCGCCCAATCCCCTGATCTAAGCCCAATAGAGAACCTGTTTGGAATTTTAAAGCGTAAAGTCGGAACTCACCTCTTTAACAACAAACATGAACTCTTTAATACCTTA
>OY776276.1:52175121-52230121 GCA_963675445.1 Linnaemya vulpina
ATAAAAAAATTTTATATAAAATATCATGAGTTAAAAGTTGAACAGCTGAAAAAGGAGCTCAGTAAGCTGAAATTACCAACTGTAGGTAATAATGCTAAACTGCAGAGGAGGCTGATAGATGAGTTTAAGAATCGCGGAATGGACATCAGGACATACGAGTTTGAGGACAAGGACGATGTGCAGGTATGCCCTCCTGCCACGACCAGCGGCATGGACATAAATTCAATGTTCGCTGCTATGATCATCCAAATAAAACAGAACTCTCAGCAAATGCAGGAAAAGCTTGTAGCCGAAATAAGTGAAATAAAACAAAACTCTCAGCAGATGCAGGAGGCATCAAGGGTTAGCAGTGACAAGCTTGTAGCCGAAATAAGTGAAATAAAACAGAACTCTCAGCATATGCAGGAAAAGGTTGTAGCCGAAATACAGGAGTCAAATAAGGCCACGAACGAGACACTGGTAGAGGTTTCTGAAGCCATTAACAGGAGGGTATATTCTACTGAGAATAAATTATCAGAGCTTGAGGAGCATGCAAAGGAGTTCGAAGAGAAATTGCATGCTCTAGAGGACAAAGTGAATAACCTGGAGTGTAGCGGCGGGCCAGTACGAGCAGTTGCGGAGGTTTCTGCGCGGATAAAAGCGCCATGCTTCGACGGCAGTGTACCATTAGGCATCTTCAAATTCCAGTTCGAGACGGTTGCTAGCAGAAATGGATGGGATGCTGAAGAAAAGGCCATAGAGTTAGTTTTGTCCTTAAAGGGTACAGCCGCAGAGGTACTTGGGACTGTGCCAGTAAGCTGCAGAAACAACTATAATGAAATAATGGCAGCATTGCAGCGCAAGTATGGTGGTGGGCACAAGCGCGACTTATACAGAATGGAATTGCGATGTAGAGTTCAGAAGCCTAACGAATCTCAACCTAGTTGCTAGCGTTAAGGAGGTAATGCGACAACTGCTGGCAGAAAGTGCTACTAAAGAAAAGCCCAAGTGCTTTAACTGCGGTAAGATCGGTCATTTTCAGCGCAGCTTCAAAGCACCAAGGAAGAGAGGTAGACCTGCTTCGCCACCAGGAAACAGCAAACGGGTGAATCAAACAACAGCACAAGAGTCCCCGTTAAACTAAAACGAGCTAGCACTAAGGGGCAAGATATAACTCTCACAAACGAGGGCCCCACAATCTCCATATCAGTGATGCAGCAGAACGGGGAAAAGCACGTACTTACCATAGACACAGGGGCATCGCAGTCAATAATAAGGCCCGATATAGTAAAGGGGAAATGCGAGATGTTAAGCAATATACGGCTACGTACAGCTACTGGAGAGCCTGCCACTGTCTATGGTAAGATTGAAGTGAAGGTGACTATAGCCAACATGAACGTGAGACATGTGTTTATTGTTGCCGATATTGTCGATGAGGTTATTATTGGAGCCGATTTTATGATTAACCATGGCATTAATCTATATATGGGACAATAGCTGATGATTTGGCGTAATGTGAAAATACCCCTTGATGTTGGATATAACAGCAAACCGGAAGTAACAAAAGTGTTTGCTATTGAGAGTCAGACGTTACCGCCGCAGTCTGAAACAGTCATATGGGCGCGGATGAAGGGAGGTTGTGAGCACAATCGGTTGTGGGTTGTAGAACCAGCAGATCTAAAGAGAGAGCAAAAGCTCTAGTGAAAACTAGTAAACGAGAAATATACCCTATAAGAGTGCTTAACGTATCAGACCATGAAAAAAACATCAAAGAAAATTCCGATGTTGGCCAGTGTACTCCAGCAGAGGCAATAATAAACTTCGAGAAGAAGATAGAGCCTACTAATTTTTCCGCAAAAGAACGTGAACAATTTGAGGAATACGTAGAGAAATGGGTAGCAGGTCTATCAGCGACAGATAGAAATAAAGCCAAACAGTTACTAAAAAGGCATGCCAGTATCTTCGCCACGGGAAGCCAAAGCCAGGGTAGAACTGCATTGGTTAAACATGAAATTAACACAGGCGAAGCTAGGCAGATTAAACAGCCACCCAGAAGCGTACCCCTAGCAAAGCGAGATAAAGTAAAAGAGCTTGTAAGTGAAATGGAGCGTGATGGCGTAATTGAGTCATCTTCTGGTCCTTGGAGTTCGCCTGTAGTCTTAGTTAAAAAGAAAGATGGCAGTACTAAATTCTGCGTAGACTACAGGAAGCTCAATGACATAACCATGAAGGACAGTTATCCGCTCCCCAGAATCGATGACATTTTGGACACGCTAGCTGGTACCAAATGGTTCTCTACGCTGGACTTGCGAAGCGGATATTGGCAAGTAAAGATTGCAGAGAAAGACAAGGAGAAAACTGACTTCAGTGTCGGTAACGGATTATGGCAGTTCAAAGTCATGCCATTTGGTCTCTGCAATGCTCCGGACACATTTGAGCGCCTAATGGAGAAGGTACTGATAGGACTTCACTGGAAGACATGCTTGGTATATCTAGATTACATAATCGTGATGGGGAAAACTTTTGATGAACACCTCAAAAACATGGCAGAATTTCTTCAACGGATATCATCAGCTAGATTGAAACTCAGCTTGAAGAAATGTGCATTGTTCCAGAAAGAAGTAAAGTATTTGGGGCATCGTGTTACAGATCAAATAAAAGCAGTAAGGGACTGGCATCAACCTAAGAATCTTCATGAATTCCGCAGCTTTTTGGGCCTTTGTACATACTACAATACCATACCATTGGGGCGAGCCACTGGAAAATGCATTCCAGAAACTCAAAGGATTATTATGTACGTCACCAGTGCTACCGTATCCCATACCTGGAGAAAAATTTGTGCTGGATACTGATGCGAGCGGTTATGGCATAGGGGGTGTGCTATCCCAAGTAGTTAATGGCACTGAGAAGGTCATAGGGTACTATAGCCGTGTACTCTCAAAACCTGAGAGGAACTACTGCGTGACACGACGTGAGCCTCTGGCGGTACTGGAATGCATTAAACATTACCATAAGTACCTGTATGGTTAACACTTTACATTAAGGACCGATCATTCTGCACTGAAATGGCTATTGCAGTTTAAAAATCCTGAAGGGCAACTGGCAAGGTGGATTGAGCGCCTGCAGAGCTACGACTTCAGCATTGAGCATAGAAGGGGCACAAAGCACAACAATGCGGATGCTCTTTCAAGAAGACCGTGCTGTTTAGAATGTAAACATTGTGTTAGAACCGAGCAAAAGGAAGGCGTTGTTGATGTTCGGCTAATGCACATCGGCCCTGATGAAGACTGGTCAGCGGCACAGAGGGACGACAGCATACTAAGGAATATTATAGCGGCCAACGAAGAGGACAGAAGACCGTCCCGGAATGAAATTTCGGCTGAAAGCCCACTCGCCAAATCTTATTGGGCTCAGTGGAACAGCCTCAAGGTAATAAAAAGGAGCTTATACCACGTATGGGAAAGTGTAGATGGCAAAACAACTTCAAATTTAATAGTTGAGCTATATTCCAAGATAAGTAAAGTTTTACAGGAGCTTCATAACGGACCTAGTGGCGGTTATCTTGGAGTGACAAAAACACTTGAGAAACTGAAGCAGCGTTTTTATTAAGTTGGATGTCAACAAGCCGTATCCGACTGGATAGCAAACTGCCCACAGTGCATAGCAGCCAAAGGCCCAGTAAGAAGAAGCTGGGGACAGCTAGAACAATAAAACTCAGGAGCACCATTCGAGCGGATCGCAATGGATGTGGCAGGTCCCTTTCCCGTCACTGAAGCCGGAAATCGTTATGTACTTGTGGTAATGGACTATTTCAGTAAATGGCCAGAGGTATATGCCATACCTAACCAGGAAACAAAGACAGCTGTCAATGCATTCGTCGACAACTGGGTATGTCGCTATGGTGTCCCAATAGAATTACATTCCGACCAAGGAAGGAATTTCGAGTTTTCCATATTCAGGGAAATGTGCGCGTTATAATTAAGAAAACCAGAACGACGCCATTGCACCCACAGTCTGATGGCATGGTAGAAAGGTTCAATAGCACCTTAGAAAAGTACCTGCGAAAAGTAGTAAGAAACCATCACAGGGATTGGGACGAGCACATTCCCAAATTTTTGATGGCATATAGGTCAGCTGTACGCGACTAAACATCGAGAACACCAGCCAAAAGTATCTTCGGTGCTAAGCCAACTGTAGAAGAAGAGAAGGAGGACTTAAACGAACTGCATGAGTTAGTGGGTAATAGAATAAAGATGGTCAGTGACAAGATGAAGGAGGGATTTATGGAAGGACAATTGGTTCTACTTTACAACCCACAACGGAAGAAACGATTATCCCCAAAATTACAGACTCACTGGTATGGCCCGTATAAAGTGATTAAGAGAGTAAATGACGTTGTATACCGGATACAGAAGCATAGTAGCCGAAGGTCGAAAATGAAGATAGTACATCTCGAACGATTGGCGCACTATGGAAGAGGTGATTGTATGCCTGCTCGGGTCGAACAGGCTTAAGTGGGCGGCAGTGTTACAAATATTGGAAATAGATTTAAATAAAATGACAAGTTGGCTATATGTACTTCGCAGCACTGCCAATTAATCTCTAATTGTCAAAATGTTACAACCCTGACCAACACAATATAGATAATATTCAAATTAACGGAAATGGAATACTCCAGAATATACAAGATCATTCGAGGCTGTGCCAATAATAAGTGTAAACAACAACAACGAAAAACCTAGCAACATATATAACACTAAGAGATGTTATTCTTAATGATCTTGTATGCAAGTATTCGCTGCTAATAAAGCTAAACAGGTTCACAAGTATACACAGCCATATACACATAGGAGAAGAATAAACAAAACCACACAACACACAGAACACTCATCCATACAACCACTCATAGTTACCATAGACAAAACACACAGAACACTCATACATAAAACCACACATAGCCACCATAAACAAAACACACAAGTCAGCATTTTCATGTATACAAACACACGTATATAGCTACATGTCAAGTAAAATACATCCACCATGCCCAGAAGTTTCGCGAGGTTACCAGACGACGTCATTTTTGCTATATAAAGGCACTGCCAGAGCTCAGCGAGAGTTAGTGTGATTTCAAATATAGACGTGTTAACATCGCTAAGTGTGGAGTAGTACAAATACTCGTGTAAATAAAGCAATAAATAAAGTGTTGCCGCATTATATTTCTAAAATTAATTTGTCCGCGTTTTAATTTGATGCAATAAAACGAGTCTTTTAAGGATAAGTAATAAAACCGTTTTTACGAAAAGGTCTAAAGACGTAACAATTGGTGTCAGAAGTGGGATTGCAAAAATAATTAAAAGGACATTGCAATTTAAGAAAAAAGAGGACATTAAAATAAAAAAATTTTATATAAAATATCATGAGTTAAAAGTTGAACAGCTGAAAAAGGAGCTCAGTAAGCTGAAATTACCAACTGTAGGTAATAATGCTAAACTGCAGAGGAGGCTGATAGATGAGTTTAAGAATCGCGGAATGGACATCAGGACATACGAGTTTGAGGACAAGGACGATGTGCAGGTATGCCCTCCTGCCACGACCAGCGGCATGGACATAAATTCAATGTTCGCTGCTATGATCATCCAAATAAAACAGAACTCTCAGCAAATGCAGGAAAAGCTTGTAGCCGAAATAAGTGAAATAAAACAAAACTCTCAGCAGATGCAGGAGGCATCAAGGGTTAGCAGTGACAAGCTTGTAGCCGAAATAAGTGAAATAAAACAGAACTCTCAGCATATGCAGGAAAAGGTTGTAGCCGAAATACAGGAGTCAAATAAGGCCACGAACGAGACACTGGTAGAGGTTTCTGAAGCCATTAACAGGAGGGTATATTCTACTGAGAATAAATTATCAGAGCTTGAGGAGCATGCAAAGGAGTTCGAAGAGAAATTGCATGCTCTAGAGGACAAAGTGAATAACCTGGAGTGTAGCGGCGGGCCAGTACGAGCAGTTGCGGAGGTTTCTGCGCGGATAAAAGCGCCATGCTTCGACGGCAGTGTACCATTAGGCATCTTCAAATTCCAGTTCGAGACGGTTGCTAGCAGAAATGGATGGGATGCTGAAGAAAAGGCCATAGAGTTAGTTTTGTCCTTAAAGGGTACAGCCGCAGAGGTACTTGGGACTGTGCCAGTAAGCTGCAGAAACAACTATAATGAAATAATGGCAGCATTGCAGCGCAAGTATGGTGGTGGGCACAAGCGCGACTTATACAGAATGGAATTGCGATGTAGAGTTCAGAAGCCTAACGAATCTCAACCTAGTTGCTAGCGTTAAGGAGGTAATGCGACAACTGCTGGCAGAAAGTGCTACTAAAGAAAAGCCCAAGTGCTTTAACTGCGGTAAGATCGGTCATTTTCAGCGCAGCTTCAAAGCACCAAGGAAGAGAGGTAGACCTGCTTCGCCACCAGGAAACAGCAAACGGGTGAATCAAACAACAGCACAAGAGTCCCCGTTAAACTAAAACGAGCTAGCACTAAGGGGCAAGATATAACTCTCACAAACGAGGGCCCCACAATCTCCATATCAGTGATGCAGCAGAACGGGGAAAAGCACGTACTTACCATAGACACAGGGGCATCGCAGTCAATAATAAGGCCCGATATAGTAAAGGGGAAATGCGAGATGTTAAGCAATATACGGCTACGTACAGCTACTGGAGAGCCTGCCACTGTCTATGGTAAGATTGAAGTGAAGGTGACTATAGCCAACATGAACGTGAGACATGTGTTTATTGTTGCCGATATTGTCGATGAGGTTATTATTGGAGCCGATTTTATGATTAACCATGGCATTAATCTATATATGGGACAATAGCTGATGATTTGGCGTAATGTGAAAATACCCCTTGATGTTGGATATAACAGCAAACCGGAAGTAACAAAAGTGTTTGCTATTGAGAGTCAGACGTTACCGCCGCAGTCTGAAACAGTCATATGGGCGCGGATGAAGGGAGGTTGTGAGCACAATCGGTTGTGGGTTGTAGAACCAGCAGATCTAAAGAGAGAGCAAAAGCTCTAGTGAAAACTAGTAAACGAGAAATATACCCTATAAGAGTGCTTAACGTATCAGACCATGAAAAAATCATCAAAGAAAATTCCGATGTTGGCCAGTGTACTCCAGCAGAGGCAATAATAAACTTCGAGAAGAAGATAGAGCCTACTAATTTTTCCGCAAAAGAACGTGAACAATTTGAGGAATACGTAGAGAAATGGGTAGCAGGTCTATCAGCGACAGATAGAAATAAAGCCAAACAGTTACTAAAAAGGCATGCCAGTATCTTCGCCACGGGAAGCCAAAGCCAGGGTAGAACTGCATTGGTTAAACATGAAATTAACACAGGCGAAGCTAGGCAGATTAAACAGCCACCCAGAAGCGTACCCCTAGCAAAGCGAGATAAAGTAAAAGAGCTTGTAAGTGAAATGGAGCGTGATGGCGTAATTGAGTCATCTTCTGGTCCTTGGAGTTCGCCTGTAGTCTTAGTTAAAAAGAAAGATGGCAGTACTAAATTCTGCGTAGACTACAGGAAGCTCAATGACATAACCATGAAGGACAGTTATCCGCTCCCCAGAATCGATGACATTTTGGACACGCTAGCTGGTACCAAATGGTTCTCTACGCTGGACTTGCGAAGCGGATATTGGCAAGTAAAGATTGCAGAGAAAGACAAGGAGAAAACTGACTTCAGTGTCGGTAACGGATTATGGCAGTTCAAAGTCATGCCATTTGGTCTCTGCAATGCTCCGGACACATTTGAGCGCCTAATGGAGAAGGTACTGATAGGACTTCACTGGAAGACATGCTTGGTATATCTAGATTACATAATCGTGATGGGGAAAACTTTTGATGAACACCTCAAAAACATGGCAGAATTTCTTCAACGGATATCATCAGCTAGATTGAAACTCAGCTTGAAGAAATGTGCATTGTTCCAGAAAGAAGTAAAGTATTTGGGGCATCGTGTTACAGATCAAATAAAAGCAGTAAGGGACTGGCATCAACCTAAGAATCTTCATGAATTCCGCAGCTTTTTGGGCCTTTGTACATACTACAATACCATACCATTGGGGCGAGCCACTGGAAAATGCATTCCAGAAACTCAAAGGATTATTATGTACGTCACCAGTGCTACCGTATCCCATACCTGGAGAAAAATTTGTGCTGGATACTGATGCGAGCGGTTATGGCATAGGGGGTGTGCTATCCCAAGTAGTTAATGGCACTGAGAAGGTCATAGGGTACTATAGCCGTGTACTCTCAAAACCTGAGAGGAACTACTGCGTGACACGACGTGAGCCTCTGGCGGTACTGGAATGCATTAAACATTACCATAAGTACCTGTATGGTTAACACTTTACATTAAGGACCGATCATTCTGCACTGAAATGGCTATTGCAGTTTAAAAATCCTGAAGGGCAACTGGCAAGGTGGATTGAGCGCCTGCAGAGCTACGACTTCAGCATTGAGCATAGAAGGGGCACAAAGCACAACAATGCGGATGCTCTTTCAAGAAGACCGTGCTGTTTAGAATGTAAACATTGTGTTAGAACCGAGCAAAAGGAAGGCGTTGTTGATGTTCGGCTAATGCACATCGGCCCTGATGAAGACTGGTCAGCGGCACAGAGGGACGACAGCATACTAAGGAATATTATAGCGGCCAACGAAGAGGACAGAAGACCGTCCCGGAATGAAATTTCGGCTGAAAGCCCACTCGCCAAATCTTATTGGGCTCAGTGGAACAGCCTCAAGGTAATAAAAAGGAGCTTATACCACGTATGGGAAAGTGTAGATGGCAAAACAACTTCAAATTTAATAGTTGAGCTATATTCCAAGATAAGTAAAGTTTTACAGGAGCTTCATAACGGACCTAGTGGCGGTTATCTTGGAGTGACAAAAACACTTGAGAAACTGAAGCAGCGTTTTTATTAAGTTGGATGTCAACAAGCCGTATCCGACTGGATAGCAAACTGCCCACAGTGCATAGCAGCCAAAGGCCCAGTAAGAAGAAGCTGGGGACAGCTAGAACAATAAAACTCAGGAGCACCATTCGAGCGGATCGCAATGGATGTGGCAGGTCCCTTTCCCGTCACTGAAGCCGGAAATCGTTATGTACTTGTGGTAATGGACTATTTCAGTAAATGGCCAGAGGTATATGCCATACCTAACCAGGAAACAAAGACAGCTGTCAATGCATTCGTCGACAACTGGGTATGTCGCTATGGTGTCCCAATAGAATTACATTCCGACCAAGGAAGGAATTTCGAGTTTTCCATATTCAGGGAAATGTGCGCGTTATAATTAAGAAAACCAGAACGACGCCATTGCACCCACAGTCTGATGGCATGGTAGAAAGGTTCAATAGCACCTTAGAAAAGTACCTGCGAAAAGTAGTAAGAAACCATCACAGGGATTGGGACGAGCACATTCCCAAATTTTTGATGGCATATAGGTCAGCTGTACGCGACTAAACATCGAGAACACCAGCCAAAAGTATCTTCGGTGCTAAGCCAACTGTAGAAGAAGAGAAGGAGGACTTAAACGAACTGCATGAGTTAGTGGGTAATAGAATAAAGATGGTCAGTGACAAGATGAAGGAGGGATTTATGGAAGGACAATTGGTTCTACTTTACAACCCACAACGGAAGAAACGATTATCCCCAAAATTACAGACTCACTGGTATGGCCCGTATAAAGTGATTAAGAGAGTAAATGACGTTGTATACCGGATACAGAAGCATAGTAGCCGAAGGTCGAAAATGAAGATAGTACATCTCGAACGATTGGCGCACTATGGAAGAGGTGATTGTATGCCTGCTCGGGTCGAACAGGCTTAAGTGGGCGGCAGTGTTACAAATATTGGAAATAGATTTAAATAAAATGACAAGTTGGCTATATGTACTTCGCAGCACTGCCAATTAATCTCTAATTGTCAAAATGTTACAACCCTGACCAACACAATATAGATAATATTCAAATTAACGGAAATGGAATACTCCAGAATATACAAGATCATTCGAGGCTGTGCCAATAATAAGTGTAAACAACAACAACGAAAAACCTAGCAACATATATAACACTAAGAGATGTTATTCTTAATGATCTTGTATGCAAGTATTCGCTGCTAATAAAGCTAAACAGGTTCACAAGTATACACAGCCATATACACATAGGAGAAGAATAAACAAAACCACACAACACACAGAACACTCATCCATACAACCACTCATAGTTACCATAGACAAAACACACAGAACACTCATACATAAAACCACACATAGCCACCATAAACAAAACACACAAGTCAGCATTGTCATGTATACAAACACACGTATATAGCTACATGTTAAGTAAAGTACAACCAACAACAGCCATGCCCAGAAGTTTCGCGAAGTCACCAGACGACGCCATTTTTGCTATATAAAGGCGCTCCCAGAGCTCAGCGAGGCGGAGTGTGATTTCAAATATAGACGTGTTGACATCGCTAAGTGTTGAGTAGTACAAATACTCGTGTTAATAAAGTAATAAATAAAGTGTTGCCGAATTATATTTCTAAAATTAATTTGTCCATGTTTTAATTAGTAATAAAACCGTTTTTACGAAAAGGTATAAAAACGTAACAATTGGTGTCAGAAGTGGTATTGCAAAAATAATTAAAAGGACATTGCAATTTCGGGAAAAAAAAGGAAATTAAGAAAATTTAAATAAATAATAATGAAATTCGATGAGCTAAAAGTCGTACAGCTGAAAAAGGAGCTCAGTAAGCTGGAATTGCCAACTGCAGGTAACAAGGCTGAACTGCAGAAGAGGCTGATAGATGAGTTTAAGAATCGCGGCATGGACATCGGGACATACGAGTTTGAGGACAAAGACGATGTGCAGGTATGCCCTCCTGGCACGACCAGCAGCATGGACATAAATTCAATGTTCGCCGCTATGATGATCGAAATGAAACAGAACTCTCAGCAGATACAGGAGGCATCAAGGGTCAACAGTGAAAAGCTTTTAGCCGAAACTCAGCAGATGCAGGACAAGCTTGTTGCCGAAACTCAGCAGATGCAGGAAAAACTTGTAGCCGAAATACAGGAGTCAAATAAAGCCACGAACGGGACCCTGGTAGAGGTTTCTGAAGCCATTAACAGGAGGGTGGATTATATTGAGATTAAATTCTCAGAGCTGGAGGAGCATGCAAAGGAGTTCGAAGAGAAATTGCATGCTCTAGAGGATAAAGTGAATAACCTGGAGTGTAGCGGCGGGCCAGTACGAGCAGTTGCGGAGGTTTCTGCGCGGATAAAAGCGCCATGCTTCGACGGCAGTGTACCATTAGGCATCTTCAAATTCCAGTTCGAGACGGTTGCTAGCAGAAATGGATGGGATGCTGAAGAAAAGGCCATAGAGTTAATTTTGTCCTTAAAGGGTACAGCCGCAGAGGTACTTGGGACTGTGCCAGTAAGCTGCAGAAACAACTATAATGAAATAATGGCAGCATTGCAGCGCAAGTATGGTGGTGAGCACAAGCGCGACTTATACAGAATGGAATTGCGATGTAGAGTTCAGAAGCCTAACGAATCTCAACCTAGTTGCTAGCGTTAAGGAGGCAATGCGACAACTGCTGGCAGAAAATGCTACTAAAGAAAAGCCTAAGTGCTTTAACTGCGGTAAGATCGGTCATTTTCAGCGCAGCTTCAAAGCACCAAGGGAGAGAGGTAGACCTGCTTCGCCACCAGGAAACAGCAAACGGGTGAATCAAACAACAGCACAAGAGTACCCGTTAAACTAAAACGAGCTAGCACTAAGGGGCAAGATCTAACTCTCACAAACGAGGGCCCCACAATCTCCATATCAGTGATGCAGCAGAACGGGAAAAAGCACGTACTTACCATAGACACAGGGGCATCGCAGTCAATAATAAGGCCCGATATAGTAAAGGGGAAATGCGAGTGGTTAAGCAATATACGGCTACGTACAGCTACTGGAGAGCCTGCCACTGTCTATGGTAAGATTGAAGTAAAGGTGACTATAGCCAACATGAACGTGAGACATGTGTTTATTGTTGCCGATATTGTCGATGAGGTTATTATTGGAGCCGATTTTATGATTAACAATGGCATTAATCTATATATGGGACAATAGCTGATGATTTGACGTAAATTGAAAATACCCCTTGATGTTGGATATGACAGCAAACCGGAAGTAACAAAAGTGTTTGCTATTGAGAGTCAGACGTTACCGCCGCAGTCTGAAACAGTCATATGGGCGCGGATGAAGGGAGGTTGTGAGCACAATCGGTTGTGGGTTGTAGAACCAGCAAATCTAAAGAGAGAGCTTATAACAGCAAAAGCTCTAGTGAAAACTAGTAAACGAGAAATAGACCCTATAAGAGTGCTTAACGTATCAGACCATGAAAAAATCATCAAAGAAAATTCCGCTGTTGCCCAGTGTACTCCAGCAGAGGCAATAATAAACTTCGAGAAGAAGATAGAGCGTACTCATTTTTCCGCAAAAGAACGTGAACAATTTGAGGAATACGTTGAGAAATGGGTAGCAGGTCTATCAGCGACAGATAGAAATAAAGCCAAAGAGTTACTAAAAAGGCATGCCAGTATCTTCGCCACGGGAAGCCAAAGCCAGGGTAGAACTGCATTGGTTAAACATGAAATTAACACAGGCGAAGCTAGGCAGATTAAACAGCCACCCAGAAGCGTACCCCTAGCAAAGCGAGATAAAGTAAAAGAGCTTGTAAGTGAAATGGAGCGTGATGGCGTAATTGAGTCATCTTCTGGTCCTTGGAGTTCGCCTGTAGTCTTAGTTAAAAAGAAAGATGGCAGTACTAAATTCTGCGTAGACTACAGGAAGCTCAATGACATAACCATGAAGGACAATTATCCGCTCCCCAGAATCGATGACATTTTGGACACGCTAGCTGGTACCAAATGGTTCTCTACGCTGGACTTGCGAAGCCGATATTGGCAAGTAAAGATTGCAGAGAAAGACAAGGAGAAAACTGACTTCAGTGTCGGTAACGGATTATGGCAGTTCAAAGTCATGCCATTTGGTCTCTGCAATGCTCCGGACACATTTGAGCGCCTAATGGAGAAGGTACTGATAGAACTTCGCTGGAAGACATGCTTGGTATATCTAGATTACATAATCGTGATGGGGAAAACTTTTGATGAACACCTCAACAACATGGCAGAATTTCTTCAACGGATATCATCAGCTGGATTGAAACTCAGCTTGAAGAAATGTGCATTGTACCAGAAAGAAGTAAAGTATTTGGAGCATCGTGTTACAGATCAAATAAAAGCAGTAAGGGACTGGCATCAACCTAAAAATCTTCATGAATTCCGCAGCTTTTTGGGCCGTTGTACATACTACAATACCATACCATTGGGGCGAGCCACAGGAAAATGCATTCCAGAAACTCAAAGGATTATTATGTACGTCACCAGTGCTACCGTATCCCATACCTGGAGAAAAATTTGTGCTGGATACTGATGCGAGCGGTTATGGCATAGGGGGTGTGCTATCCCAAGTAGTTAATGGCACTGAGAAGGTCATAGGGTACTATAGCCGTGTACTCTCAAAACCTGAGAGGAACTACTGCGTGACACGACGTGAGCCTCTGGCGGTACTGGAATGCATTAAACATTACCATAAGTACCTGTATGGTCAACACTTTACATTAAGGACCGATCATTCTGCACTGAAATGGCTATTGCAGTTTAAAAATCCTGAAGGGCAACTGGCAAGGTGGATTGAGCGCCTGCAGAGCTACGACTTCAGCATTGAGCATAGAAGGGGCACAAAGCACAACAATGCGGATGCTCTTTCAAGAAGACCGTGCTGTTTAGAATGTAAACATTGTGTTAGAACCGAGCAAAAGGAAGGCGTTGTTGATGTTCGGCTAATGCACATCGGCCCTGATGAAGACTGGTCAGCGGCACAGAGGGACGACAGCATACTAAGGAATATTATAGCGGCCAACGAAGAGGACAGAAGACCGTCCCGGAATGAAATTTCGGCTGAAAGCCCACTCGCCAAATCTTATTGGGCTCAGTGGAACAGCCTCAAGGTAATAAAAAGGAGCTTATACCGCGTATGGGAAAGTGTAGATGGCAAAACAACTTCAAATTTAATAGTTGTGCTATATTCCAAGATAAGTAAAGTTTTACAGGAGTTTCATAACGGACATAGTGGCGGTTATCTTGGAGGGACAAAAACACTTGAGAAACTGAAGCAGCGATTTTATTGGGTTGGATGTCAACAAGCCGTATCCGACTGGATAGCAAACTGCCCACAGTGCATAGCAGCCAAAGGCCCAGTAAGAAGAAGCTGGGGACAGCTACAACAATACAACTCAGGAGCACCATTCGAGCGGATCGCAATGGATGTGGCAGGTCCCTTTCCCGTCACTAAAGCCGGAAATCGTTATGTACTTGTGGTAATGGACTATTTCAGTAAATGGCCAGAGGTATATGCTATACCTAACCAGGAAGCAAAGACAGCTGTTAATGCATTCGTCGACAACTGGGTATGTCGCTATGGTGTCCCAATAGAATTACATTCCGACCAAGGAAGGAATTTCGAGTTTTCCATATTCAGGGAAATGTGCGCGTTATAATTAAGAAAACCAGAACGACGCCATTGCACCCACAGTCTGATGGCATGGTAGAAAGGTTCAATAGCACCTTAGAAAAGTACCTGCGAAAAGTAGTAAGAAACCATCACAGGGATTGGGACGAGCACATTCCCAAATTTTTGATGGCATATAGGTCAGCTGTACGCGACTAAACATCGAGAACACCAGCCAAAAGTATCTTCGGTGCTAAGCCAACTGTAGAAGAAGAGAAGGAGGACTTAAACGAACTGCATGAGTTAGTGGGTAATAGAATAAAGATGGTCAGTGACAAGATGAAGGAGGGATTTATGGAAGGACAATTGGTTCTACTTTACAACCCACAACGGAAGAAACGATTATCCCCAAAATTACAGACTCACTGGTATGGCCCGTATAAAGTGATTAAGAGAGTAAATGACGTTGTATACCGGATACAGAAGCATAGTAGCCGAAGGTCGAAAATGAAGATAGTACATCTCGAACGATTGGCGCACTATGGAAGAGGTGATTGTATGCCTGCTCGGGTCGAACAGGCTTAAGTGGGCGGCAGTGTTACAAATATTGGAAATAGATTTAAATAAAATGACAAGTTGGCTATATGTACTTCGCAGCACTGCCAATTAATCTCTAATTGTCAAAATGTTACAACCCTGACCAACACAATATAGATAATATTCAAATTAACGGAAATGGAATACTCCAGAATATACAAGATCATTCGAGGCTGTGCCAATAATAAGTGTAAACAACAACAACGAAAAACCTAGCAACATATATAACACTAAGAGATGTTATTCTTAATGATCTTGTATGCAAGTATTCGCTGCTAATAAAGCTAAACAGGTTCACAAGTATACACAGCCATATACACATAGGAGAAGAATAAACAAAACCACACAACACACAGAACACTCATCCATACAACCACTCATAGTTACCATAGACAAAACACACAGAACACTCATACATAAAACCACACATAGCCACCATAAACAAAACACACAAGTCAGCATTGTCATGTATACAAACACACGTATATAGCTACATGTTAAGTAAAGTACAACCAACAACAGCCATGCCCAGAAGTTTCGCGAAGTCACCAGACGACGCCATTTTTGCTATATAAAGGCGCTCCCAGAGCTCAGCGAGGCGGAGTGTGATTTCAAATATAGACGTGTTGACATCGCTAAGTGTTGAGTAGTACAAATACTCGTGTTAATAAAGTAATAAATAAAGTGTTGCCGAATTATATTTCTAAAATTAATTTGTCCATGTTTTAATTAGTAATAAAACCGTTTTTACGAAAAGGTATAAAAACGTAACAATTGGTGTCAGAAGTGGTATTGCAAAAATAATTAAAAGGACATTGCAATTTCGGGAAAAAAAAGGAAATTAAGAAAATTTAAATAAATAATAATGAAATTCGATGAGCTAAAAGTCGTACAGCTGAAAAAGGAGCTCAGTAAGCTGGAATTGCCAACTGCAGGTAACAAGGCTGAACTGCAGAAGAGGCTGATAGATGAGTTTAAGAATCGCGGCATGGACATCGGGACATACGAGTTTGAGGACAAAGACGATGTGCAGGTATGCCCTCCTGGCACGACCAGCAGCATGGACATAAATTCAATGTTCGCCGCTATGATGATCGAAATGAAACAGAACTCTCAGCAGATACAGGAGGCATCAAGGGTCAACAGTGAAAAACTTTTAGCCGAAACTCAGCAGATGCAGGACAAGCTTGTTGCCGAAACTCAGCAGATGCAGGAAAAACTTGTAGCCGAAATACAGGAGTCAAATAAAGCCACGAACGGGACCCTGGTAGAGGTTTCTGAAGCCATTAACAGGAGGGTGGATTATATTGAGATTAAATTCTCAGAGCTGGAGGAGCATGCAAAGGAGTTCGAAGAGAAATTGCATGCTCTAGAGGATAAAGTGAATAACCTGGAGTGTAGCGGCGGGCCAGTACGAGCAGTTGCGGAGGTTTCTGCGCGGATAAAAGCGCCATGCTTCGACGGCAGTGTACCATTAGGCATCTTCAAATTCCAGTTCGAGACGGTTGCTAGCAGAAATGGATGGGATGCTGAAGAAAAGGCCATAGAGTTAATTTTGTCCTTAAAGGGTACAGCCGCAGAGGTACTTGGGACTGTGCCAGTAAGCTGCAGAAACAACTATAATGAAATAATGGCAGCATTGCAGCGCAAGTATGGTGGTGAGCACAAGCGCGACTTATACAGAATGGAATTGCGATGTAGAGTTCAGAAGCCTAACGAATCTCAACCTAGTTGCTAGCGTTAAGGAGGCAATGCGACAACTGCTGGCAGAAAATGCTACTAAAGAAAAGCCTAAGTGCTTTAACTGCGGTAAGATCGGTCATTTTCAGCGCAGCTTCAAAGCACCAAGGGAGAGAGGTAGACCTGCTTCGCCACCAGGAAACAGCAAACGGGTGAATCAAACAACAGCACAAGAGTACCCGTTAAACTAAAACGAGCTAGCACTAAGGGGCAAGATCTAACTCTCACAAACGAGGGCCCCACAATCTCCATATCAGTGATGCAGCAGAACGGGAAAAAGCACGTACTTACCATAGACACAGGGGCATCGCAGTCAATAATAAGGCCCGATATAGTAAAGGGGAAATGCGAGTGGTTAAGCAATATACGGCTACGTACAGCTACTGGAGAGCCTGCCACTGTCTATGGTAAGATTGAAGTAAAGGTGAATATAGCCAACATGAACGTGAGACATGTGTTTATTGTTGCCGATATTGTCGATGAGGTTATTATTGGAGCCGATTTTATGATTAACAATGGCATTAATCTATATATGGGACAATAGCTGATGATTTGACGTAAATTGAAAATACCCCTTGATGTTGGATATGACAGCAAACCGGAAGTAACAAAAGTGTTTGCTATTGAGAGTCAGACGTTACCGCCGCAGTCTGAAACAGTCATATGGGCGCGGATGAAGGGAGGTTGTGAGCACAATCGGTTGTGGGTTGTAGAACCAGCAAATCTAAAGAGAGAGCTTATAACAGCAAAAGCTCTAGTGAAAACTAGTAAACGAGAAATAGACCCTATAAGAGTGCTTAACGTATCAGACCATGAAAAAATCATCAAAGAAAATTCCGCTGTTGCCCAGTGTACTCCAGCAGAGGCAATAATAAACTTCGAGAAGAAGATAGAGCGTACTCATTTTTCCGCAAAAGAACGTGAACAATTTGAGGAATACGTTGAGAAATGGGTAGCAGGTCTATCAGCGACAGATAGAAATAAAGCCAAAGAGTTACTAAAAAGGCATGCCAGTATCTTCGCCACGGGAAGCCAAAGCCAGGGTAGAACTGCATTGGTTAAACATGAAATTAACACAGGCGAAGCTAGGCAGATTAAACAGCCACCCAGAAGCGTACCCCTAGCAAAGCGAGATAAAGTAAAAGAGCTTGTAAGTGAAATGGAGCGTGATGGCGTAATTGAGTCATCTTCTGGTCCTTGGAGTTCGCCTGTAGTCTTAGTTAAAAAGAAAGATGGCAGTACTAAATTCTGCGTAGACTACAGGAAGCTCAATGACATAACCATGAAGGACAATTATTCGCTCCCCAGAATCGATGACATTTTGGACACGCTAGCTGGTACCAAATGGTTCTCTACGCTGGACTTGCGAAGCCGATATTGGCAAGTAAAGATTGCAGAGAAAGACAAGGAGAAAACTGACTTCAGTGTCGGTAACGGATTATGGCAGTTCAAAGTCATGCCATTTGGTCTCTGCAATGCTCCGGACACATTTGAGCGCCTAATGGAGAAGGTACTGATAGAACTTCGCTGGAAGACATGCTTGGTATATCTAGATTACATAATCGTGATGGGGAAAACTTTTGATGAACACCTCAACAACATGGCAGAATTTCTTCAACGGATATCATCAGCTGGATTGAAACTCAGCTTGAAGAAATGTGCATTGTACCAGAAAGAAGTAAAGTATTTGGAGCATCGTGTTACAGATCAAATAAAAGCAGTAAGGGACTGGCATCAACCTAAAAATCTTCATGAATTCCGCAGCTTTTTGGGCCGTTGTACATACTACAATACCATACCATTGGGGCGAGCCACAGGAAAATGCATTCCAGAAACTCAAAGGATTATTATGTACGTCACCAGTGCTACCGTATCCCATACCTGGAGAAAAATTTGTGCTGGATACTGATGCGAGCGGTTATGGCATAGGGGGTGTGCTATCCCAAGTAGTTAATGGCACTGAGAAGGTCATAGGGTACTATAGCCGTGTACTCTCAAAACCTGAGAGGAACTACTGCGTGACACGACGTGAGCCTCTGGCGGTACTGGAATGCATTAAACATTACCATAAGTACCTGTATGGTCAACACTTTACATTAAGGACCGATCATTCTGCACTGAAATGGCTATTGCAGTTTAAAAATCCTGAAGGGCAACTGGCAAGGTGGATTGAGCGCCTGCAGAGCTACGACTTCAGCATTGAGCATAGAAGGGGCACAAAGCACAACAATGCGGATGCTCTTTCAAGAAGACCGTGCTGTTTAGAATGTAAACATTGTGTTAGAACCGAGCAAAAGGAAGGCGTTGTTGATGTTCGGCTAATGCACATCGGCCCTGATGAAGACTGGTCAGCGGCACAGAGGGACGACAGCATACTAAGGAATATTATAGCGGCCAACGAAGAGGACAGAAGACCGTCCCGGAATGAAATTTCGGCTGAAAGCCCACTCGCCAAATCTTATTGGGCTCAGTGGAACAGCCTCAAGGTAATAAAAAGGAGCTTATACCGCGTATGGGAAAGTGTAGATGGCAAAACAACTTCAAATTTAATAGTTGTGCTATATTCCAAGATAAGTAAAGTTTTACAGGAGTTTCATAACGGACATAGTGGCGGTTATCTTGGAGGGACAAAAACACTTGAGAAACTGAAGCAGCGATTTTATTGGGTTGGATGTCAACAAGCCGTATCCGACTGGATAGCAAACTGCCCACAGTGCATAGCAGCCAAAGGCCCAGTAAGAAGAAGCTGGGGACAGCTACAACAATACAACTCAGGAGCACCATTCGAGCGGATCGCAATGGATGTGGCAGGTCCCTTTCCCGTCACTAAAGCCGGAAATCGTTATGTACTTGTGGTAATGGACTATTTCAGTAAATGGCCAGAGGTATATGCTATACCTAACCAGGAAGCAAAGACAGCTGTTAATGCATTCGTCGACAACTGGGTATGTCGCTATGGTGTCCCAATAGAATTACATTCCGACCAAGGAAGGAATTTCGAGTTTTCCATATTCAGGGAAATGTGCGCGTTATAATTAAGAAAACCAGAACGACGCCATTGCACCCACAGTCTGATGGCATGGTAGAAAGGTTCAATAGCACCTTAGAAAAGTACCTGCGAAAAGTAGTAAGAAACCATCACAGGGATTGGGACGAGCACATTCCCAAATTTTTGATGGCATATAGGTCAGCTGTACGCGACTAAACATCGAGAACACCAGCCAAAAGTATCTTCGGTGCTAAGCCAACTGTAGAAGAAGAGAAGGAGGACTTAAACGAACTGCATGAGTTAGTGGGTAATAGAATAAAGATGGTCAGTGACAAGATGAAGGAGGGATTTATGGAAGGACAATTGGTTCTACTTTACAACCCACAACGGAAGAAACGATTATCCCCAAAATTACAGACTCACTGGTATGGCCCGTATAAAGTGATTAAGAGAGTAAATGACGTTGTATACCGGATACAGAAGCATAGTAGCCGAAGGTCGAAAATGAAGATAGTACATCTCGAACGATTGGCGCACTATGGAAGAGGTGATTGTATGCCTGCTCGGGTCGAACAGGCTTAAGTGGGCGGCAGTGTTACAAATATTGGAAATAGATTTAAATAAAATGACAAGTTGGCTATATGTACTTCGCAGCACTGCCAATTAATCTCTAATTGTCAAAATGTTACAACCCTGACCAACACAATATAGATAATATTCAAATTAACGGAAATGGAATACTCCAGAATATACAAGATCATTCGAGGCTGTGCCAATAATAAGTGTAAACAACAACAACGAAAAACCTAGCAACATATATAACACTAAGAGATGTTATTCTTAATGATCTTGTATGCAAGTATTCGCTGCTAATAAAGCTAAACAGGTTCACAAGTATACACAGCCATATACACATAGGAGAAGAATAAACAAAACCACACAACACACAGAACACTCATCCATACAACCACTCATAGTTACCATAGACAAAACACACAGAACACTCATACATAAAACCACACATAGCCACCATAAACAAAACACACAAGTCAGCATTGTCATGTATACAAACACACGTATATAGCTACATGTTAAGTAAAGTACAACCAACAACAGCCATGCCCAGAAGTTTCGCGAAGTCACCAGACGACGCCATTTTTGCTATATAAAGGCGCTCCCAGAGCTCAGCGAGGCGGAGTGTGATTTCAAATATAGACGTGTTGACATCGCTAAGTGTTGAGTAGTACAAATACTCGTGTTAATAAAGTAATAAATAAAGTGTTGCCGAATTATATTTCTAAAATTAATTTGTCCATGTTTTAATTAGTAATAAAACCGTTTTTACGAAAAGGTATAAAAACGTAACAATTGGTGTCAGAAGTGGTATTGCAAAAATAATTAAAAGGACATTGCAATTTCGGGAAAAAAAAGGAAATTAAGAAAATTTAAATAAATAATAATGAAATTCGATGAGCTAAAAGTCGTACAGCTGAAAAAGGAGCTCAGTAAGCTGGAATTGCCAACTGCAGGTAACAAGGCTGAACTGCAGAAGAGGCTGATAGATGAGTTTAAGAATCGCGGCATGGACATCGGGACATACGAGTTTGAGGACAAAGACGATGTGCAGGTATGCCCTCCTGGCACGACCAGCAGCATGGACATAAATTCAATGTTCGCCGCTATGATGATCGAAATGAAACAGAACTCTCAGCAGATACAGGAGGCATCAAGGGTCAACAGTGAAAAACTTTTAGCCGAAACTCAGCAGATGCAGGACAAGCTTGTTGCCGAAACTCAGCAGATGCAGGAAAAACTTGTAGCCGAAATACAGGAGTCAAATAAAGCCACGAACGGGACCCTGGTAGAGGTTTCTGAAGCCATTAACAGGAGGGTGGATTATATTGAGATTAAATTCTCAGAGCTGGAGGAGCATGCAAAGGAGTTCGAAGAGAAATTGCATGCTCTAGAGGATAAAGTGAATAACCTGGAGTGTAGCGGCGGGCCAGTACGAGCAGTTGCGGAGGTTTCTGCGCGGATAAAAGCGCCATGCTTCGACGGCAGTGTACCATTAGGCATCTTCAAATTCCAGTTCGAGACGGTTGCTAGCAGAAATGGATGGGATGCTGAAGAAAAGGCCATAGAGTTAATTTTGTCCTTAAAGGGTACAGCCGCAGAGGTACTTGGGACTGTGCCAGTAAGCTGCAGAAACAACTATAATGAAATAATGGCAGCATTGCAGCGCAAGTATGGTGGTGAGCACAAGCGCGACTTATACAGAATGGAATTGCGATGTAGAGTTCAGAAGCCTAACGAATCTCAACCTAGTTGCTAGCGTTAAGGAGGCAATGCGACAACTGCTGGCAGAAAATGCTACTAAAGAAAAGCCTAAGTGCTTTAACTGCGGTAAGATCGGTCATTTTCAGCGCAGCTTCAAAGCACCAAGGGAGAGAGGTAGACCTGCTTCGCCACCAGGAAACAGCAAACGGGTGAATCAAACAACAGCACAAGAGTACCCGTTAAACTAAAACGAGCTAGCACTAAGGGGCAAGATCTAACTCTCACAAACGAGGGCCCCACAATCTCCATATCAGTGATGCAGCAGAACGGGAAAAAGCACGTACTTACCATAGACACAGGGGCATCGCAGTCAATAATAAGGCCCGATATAGTAAAGGGGAAATGCGAGTGGTTAAGCAATATACGGCTACGTACAGCTACTGGAGAGCCTGCCACTGTCTATGGTAAGATTGAAGTAAAGGTGAATATAGCCAACATGAACGTGAGACATGTGTTTATTGTTGCCGATATTGTCGATGAGGTTATTATTGGAGCCGATTTTATGATTAACAATGGCATTAATCTATATATGGGACAATAGCTGATGATTTGACGTAAATTGAAAATACCCCTTGATGTTGGATATGACAGCAAACCGGAAGTAACAAAAGTGTTTGCTATTGAGAGTCAGACGTTACCGCCGCAGTCTGAAACAGTCATATGGGCGCGGATGAAGGGAGGTTGTGAGCACAATCGGTTGTGGGTTGTAGAACCAGCAAATCTAAAGAGAGAGCTTATAACAGCAAAAGCTCTAGTGAAAACTAGTAAACGAGAAATAGACCCTATAAGAGTGCTTAACGTATCAGACCATGAAAAAATCATCAAAGAAAATTCCGCTGTTGCCCAGTGTACTCCAGCAGAGGCAATAATAAACTTCGAGAAGAAGATAGAGCGTACTCATTTTTCCGCAAAAGAACGTGAACAATTTGAGGAATACGTTGAGAAATGGGTAGCAGGTCTATCAGCGACAGATAGAAATAAAGCCAAAGAGTTACTAAAAAGGCATGCCAGTATCTTCGCCACGGGAAGCCAAAGCCAGGGTAGAACTGCATTGGTTAAACATGAAATTAACACAGGCGAAGCTAGGCAGATTAAACAGCCACCCAGAAGCGTACCCCTAGCAAAGCGAGATAAAGTAAAAGAGCTTGTAAGTGAAATGGAGCGTGATGGCGTAATTGAGTCATCTTCTGGTCCTTGGAGTTCGCCTGTAGTCTTAGTTAAAAAGAAAGATGGCAGTACTAAATTCTGCGTAGACTACAGGAAGCTCAATGACATAACCATGAAGGACAATTATCCGCTCCCCAGAATCGATGACATTTTGGACACGCTAGCTGGTACCAAATGGTTCTCTACGCTGGACTTGCGAAGCCGATATTGGCAAGTAAAGATTGCAGAGAAAGACAAGGAGAAAACTGACTTCAGTGTCGGTAACGGATTATGGCAGTTCAAAGTCATGCCATTTGGTCTCTGCAATGCTCCGGACACATTTGAGCGCCTAATGGAGAAGGTACTGATAGAACTTCGCTGGAAGACATGCTTGGTATATCTAGATTACATAATCGTGATGGGGAAAACTTTTGATGAACACCTCAACAACATGGCAGAATTTCTTCAACGGATATCATCAGCTGGATTGAAACTCAGCTTGAAGAAATGTGCATTGTACCAGAAAGAAGTAAAGTATTTGGAGCATCGTGTTACAGATCAAATAAAAGCAGTAAGGGACTGGCATCAACCTAAAAATCTTCATGAATTCCGCAGCTTTTTGGGCCGTTGTACATACTACAATACCATACCATTGGGGCGAGCCACAGGAAAATGCATTCCAGAAACTCAAAGGATTATTATGTACGTCACCAGTGCTACCGTATCCCATACCTGGAGAAAAATTTGTGCTGGATACTGATGCGAGCGGTTATGGCATAGGGGGTGTGCTATCCCAAGTAGTTAATGGCACTGAGAAGGTCATAGGGTACTATAGCCGTGTACTCTCAAAACCTGAGAGGAACTACTGCGTGACACGACGTGAGCCTCTGGCGGTACTGGAATGCATTAAACATTACCATAAGTACCTGTATGGTCAACACTTTACATTAAGGACCGATCATTCTGCACTGAAATGGCTATTGCAGTTTAAAAATCCTGAAGGGCAACTGGCAAGGTGGATTGAGCGCCTGCAGAGCTACGACTTCAGCATTGAGCATAGAAGGGGCACAAAGCACAACAATGCGGATGCTCTTTCAAGAAGACCGTGCTGTTTAGAATGTAAACATTGTGTTAGAACCGAGCAAAAGGAAGGCGTTGTTGATGTTCGGCTAATGCACATCGGCCCTGATGAAGACTGGTCAGCGGCACAGAGGGACGACAGCATACTAAGGAATATTATAGCGGCCAACGAAGAGGACAGAAGACCGTCCCGGAATGAAATTTCGGCTGAAAGCCCACTCGCCAAATCTTATTGGGCTCAGTGGAACAGCCTCAAGGTAATAAAAAGGAGCTTATACCGCGTATGGGAAAGTGTAGATGGCAAAACAACTTCAAATTTAATAGTTGTGCTATATTCCAAGATAAGTAAAGTTTTACAGGAGTTTCATAACGGACATAGTGGCGGTTATCTTGGAGGGACAAAAACACTTGAGAAACTGAAGCAGCGATTTTATTGGGTTGGATGTCAACAAGCCGTATCCGACTGGATAGCAAACTGCCCACAGTGCATAGCAGCCAAAGGCCCAGTAAGAAGAAGCTGGGGACAGCTACAACAATACAACTCAGGAGCACCATTCGAGCGGATCGCAATGGATGTGGCAGGTCCCTTTCCCGTCACTAAAGCCGGAAATCGTTATGTACTTGTGGTAATGGACTATTTCAGTAAATGGCCAGAGGTATATGCTATACCTAACCAGGAAGCAAAGACAGCTGTTAATGCATTCGTCGACAACTGGGTATGTCGCTATGGTGTCCCAATAGAATTACATTCCGACCAAGGAAGGAATTTCGAGTTTTCCATATTCAGGGAAATGTGCGCGTTATAATTAAGAAAACCAGAACGACGCCATTGCACCCACAGTCTGATGGCATGGTAGAAAGGTTCAATAGCACCTTAGAAAAGTACCTGCGAAAAGTAGTAAGAAACCATCACAGGGATTGGGACGAGCACATTCCCAAATTTTTGATGGCATATAGGTCAGCTGTACGCGACTAAACATCGAGAACACCAGCCAAAAGTATCTTCGGTGCTAAGCCAACTGTAGAAGAAGAGAAGGAGGACTTAAACGAACTGCATGAGTTAGTGGGTAATAGAATAAAGATGGTCAGTGACAAGATGAAGGAGGGATTTATGGAAGGACAATTGGTTCTACTTTACAACCCACAACGGAAGAAACGATTATCCCCAAAATTACAGACTCACTGGTATGGCCCGTATAAAGTGATTAAGAGAGTAAATGACGTTGTATACCGGATACAGAAGCATAGTAGCCGAAGGTCGAAAATGAAGATAGTACATCTCGAACGATTGGCGCACTATGGAAGAGGTGATTGTATGCCTGCTCGGGTCGAACAGGCTTAAGTGGGCGGCAGTGTTACAAATATTGGAAATAGATTTAAATAAAATGACAAGTTGGCTATATGTACTTCGCAGCACTGCCAATTAATCTCTAATTGTCAAAATGTTACAACCCTGACCAACACAATATAGATAATATTCAAATTAACGGAAATGGAATACTCCAGAATATACAAGATCATTCGAGGCTGTGCCAATAATAAGTGTAAACAACAACAACGAAAAACCTAGCAACATATATAACACTAAGAGATGTTATTCTTAATGATCTTGTATGCAAGTATTCGCTGCTAATAAAGCTAAACAGGTTCACAAGTATACACAGCCATATACACATAGGAGAAGAATAAACAAAACCACACAACACACAGAACACTCATCCATACAACCACTCATAGTTACCATAGACAAAACACACAGAACACTCATACATAAAACCACACATAGCCACCATAAACAAAACACACAAGTCAGCATTGTCATGTATACAAACACACGTATATAGCTACATGTTAAGTAAAGTACAACCAACAACAGCCATGCCCAGAAGTTTCGCGAAGTCACCAGACGACGCCATTTTTGCTATATAAAGGCGCTCCCAGAGCTCAGCGAGGCGGAGTGTGATTTCAAATATAGACGTGTTGACATCGCTAAGTGTTGAGTAGTACAAATACTCGTGTTAATAAAGTAATAAATAAAGTGTTGCCGAATTATATTTCTAAAATTAATTTGTCCATGTTTTAATTAGTAATAAAACCGTTTTTACGAAAAGGTATAAAAACGTAACAATTGGTGTCAGAAGTGGTATTGCAAAAATAATTAAAAGGACATTGCAATTTCGGGAAAAAAAAGGAAATTAAGAAAATTTAAATAAATAATAATGAAATTCGATGAGCTAAAAGCTGGAATTGCCAACTGCAGGTAACAAGGCTGAACTGCAGAAGAGGCTGATAGATGAGTTTAAGAATCGCGGCATGGACATCGGGACATACGAGTTTGAGGACAAAGACGATGTGCAGGTATGCCCTCCTGGCACGACCAGCAGCATGGACATAAATTCAATATTCGCCGCTATGATGATCGAAATGAAACAGAACTCTCAGCAGATACAGGAGGGATCAAGGGTCAACAGTGAAAAGCTTTTAGCCGAAACTCAGCAGATGCAGGACAAGCTTGTTGTCGAAGCTCAGCAGATGCAGGAAAAACTTGTAGCCGAAATACAGGAGTCAAATAAAGCCACGAACGAGACCCTGGTAGAGGTTTCTGAAGCCATTAACAGGAGGGTGGATTATATTGAGATTAAATTTTCAGAGCTGGAGGAGCATGCAAAGGAGTTCGAAGAGAAATTGCATGCTCTAGAGGATAAAGTGAATAACCTGGAGTGTAGCGGCGGGCCAGTACGAGCAGTTGCGGAGGTTTCTGCGCGGATAAAAGCGCCATGCTTCGACGGCAGTGTACCATTAGGCATCTTCAAATTCCAGTTCGAGACGGTTGCTAGCAGAAATGGATGGGATGCTGAAGAAAAGGCCATAGAGTTAGTTTTGTCCTTAAAGGGTACAGCCCCAGAGGTACTTGGGACTGTGCCAGTAAGCTGCAGAAACAACTATAATGAAATAATGGGAGCATTGCAGCGCAAGTATGGTGGTGGGCACAAGCGCGACTTATACAGAATGGAATTGCGATGTAGAGTTCAGAAGCCTAACGAATCTCAACCTAGTTGCTAGCGTTAAGGAGGCAATGCGACAACTGCTGGCAGAAAGTGCTACTAAAGAAAAGCCTAAGTGCTTTAACTGCGGTAAGATCGGTCATTTTCAGCGCAGCTTCAAAGCACCAAGGAAGAGAGGTAGACCTGCTTCGCCATCAGGAAACAGCAAACGGGTGAATAAAACAACAGCACAAGAGTCCCCGTTAAACTAAAACGAGCTAGCACTAAGGGGCAAGATATAACTCTCACAAACGAGGGCCCCACAATCTCCATATCAGTGATGCAGCAGAACGGGGAAAAGCACGTACTTACCATAGACACAGGGGCATAGCAGTCAATAATAAGGCCCGATATAGTAAAGGGGAAATGCGAGTGGTTAAGCAATATACGGCTACGTACAGCTACTGGAGAGCCTGCCACTGTCTATGGTAAGATTGAAGTGAAGGTGACTATAGCCAACATGAACGTGAGACATGTGTTTATTGTTGCCGATATTGTCGATGAGGTTATTATTGGAGCCGATTTTATGATTAACAATGGCATTAATCTATATATGGGACAATAGCTGATGATTTGGCGTAATGTGAAAATACCCCTTGATGTTGGATATGACAGCAAACCGGAAGTAACAAAAGTGTTTGCTATTGAGAGTCAGACGTTACCGCCTGTTACTGAGGCTTTCGTTAACGGCATTCGTGACTATGATGTTAAGCTGGGGGTGTGCGCTACGCAGAAATCCACTTTCGCTGAAACTGTTTCATTTGCGCTGGCTCAAGAGACTGCAAGGATGGTTTTCAAGCCACAGATATGTAAAGTGCGGAATGTGGAGGTTTTGTCTGAGAAGGATAACAACCTAGTTGCTAGCGTTAAGGAGGCAATGCGACAACTGCTGGCAGAAAATGCTATCAAAGAAATTCCGCTTTAACTGCGGAAAGATCGGTAATTTTCAGCGCTGCTGCAAAGCACCAAGGAAGAGAGGTAGATCTGTTTCGCCACCAAGAAACAGCAAACGGGTGAACCAAACAACATCACAAGAGTCCCCGTTAAACTAAAATGAGCTAGCACTGAGGGGCAAGAGCTAGCTCTCACAGACGAGGGCCCCATAATCTCCATATCAGTGATGCAGCAGAAAAATAGCAACCTCACTGCGTCCGGACACATCAACGGGGAAAAGCACGTACTTACCATAGACACAGGGGCATCGCAGTCAGTAATAAGGCCCGATATAGTAAAGGGGAAATGCGAGTGGTTAAGCAATATACGGCTACGTACAGCTACTGGAGAGCCTGCCACTGTCTATGGTAAGATTGAAGTGAAGGTGACTATAGCCAACATGAACGTGAGACATGTGTTTATTGTTGCCGATATTGTCGATGAGGTTATTATTGGAGCCGATTTTATGATTAACCATGGCATTAATCTATATATGGGACAATAGCTGATGATTTGGCGTAATGTGAAAATACCCCTTGATGTTGGATATGACAGCAAACCGGAAGTAACAAAAGTGTTTGCTATTGAGAGTCAGAAGTTACCGCCGCAGTCTGAAACAGTCATATGGGCGCGGATGAAGGGAGGTTGTGAGCACAATCGGTTGTGGGTTGTAGAACCAGCAGATCTAAAGACAGAGCTTATAACAGCAAAAGCTCTAGTGAAAACTAGTAAACGAGAAATAGACCCTATAAGAGTGCTTAACGTATCAGACCATGAAAATATCATCAAAGAAAATTCCGCTGTTGCCCAGTGTACTCCAGCAGAGGCAATAATAAACTTCGAGAAAAAGATAGAGCCTACTAATTTTTCCGCAAAAGAACGTGAACAATTTGAGGAATACGTAGAGAAATGGGTAGCAGGTCTATCAGCGACAGATAGAAATAAAGCCAAAGAGTTACTAAAAAGGCATGCCAGTATCTTCGCCACGGGAAGCCAAAGCCAGGGTAGAACTGCATTGGTTAAACATGAAATTAACACAGGCGAAGCTAGGCAGATTAAACAGCCACCCAGAAGCGTACCCCTAGCAAAGCGAGATAAAGTAAAAGAGCTTGTAAGTGAAATGGAGCGTGATGGCGTAATTGAATCATCTTCTGGTCCTTGGAGTTCGCCTGTAGTCTTAGTTAAAAAGAAAGATGGCAGTACTAAATTCTGCGTAGACTACAGGAAGCTCAATGACATAACCATGAAGGACAATTATCCGCTCCCCAGAATCGATGACATTTTGGACACGTTAGCTGGTACCAAATGGTTCTCTACGCTGGACTTGCGAAGCGGATATTGGCAAGTAAAGATTGCAGAGAAAGACAAGGAGAAAACTGACTTCAGTGTCGGTAACGGATTATGGCAGTTCAAAGTCATGCCATTTGGTCTCTGCAATGCTCCGGACACATTTGAGCGCCTAATGGAGAAGGTACTGATAGAACTTCGCTGGAAGACATGCTTGGTATATCTAGATTACATAATCGTGATGGGGAAAACTTTTGATGAACACCTCAAAAACATGGCAGAATTTCTTCAACGGATATCATCAGCTGGATTGAAACTCAGCTTGAAGAAATGTGCATTGTACCAGAAAGAAGTAAAGTATTTGGAGCATCGTGTTACAGATCAAATAAAAGCAGTAAGGGACTGGCATCAACCTAAAAATCTTCATGAATTCCGCAGCTTTTTGGGCCGTTGTACATACTACAATGCCATACCATTGGGGCGAGCCACAGGAAAATGCATTCCAGAAACTCAAAGCATTATTATGTACGTCACCAGTGCTACCGTATCCCATACCTGGAGAAAAATTTGTGCTGGATACTGATGCGAGCGGTTATGGCATAGGGGGTGTGCTATCCCAAGTAGTTAATGGCACTGAGAAGGTCATAGGGTACTATAGCCGTGTACTCTCAAAACCTGAGAGGAACTACTGCGTGACACGACGTGAGCCTCTGGCGGTACTGGAATGCATTAAACATTACCATAAGTACCTGTATGGTCAACACTTTACATTAAGGACCGATCATTCTGCACTGAAATGGCTATTGCAGTTTAAAAATCCTGAAGGGCAACTGGCAAGGTGGATTGAGCGCCTGCAGAGCTACGACTTCAGCATTGAGCATAGAAGGGGCACAAAGCACAACAATGCGGATGCTCTTTCAAGAAGACCGTGCTGTTTAGAATGTAAACATTGTGTTAGAACCGAGCAAAACGAAGGCGTTGTTGATGTTCGGCTAATGCACATCGGCCCTGATGAAGACTGGTCAGCGGCACAGAGAGACGACAGCATACTAAGGAATATTATAGCGACCAACGAAGAGGACAGAAGACCGTCCCGGAATGAAATTTCGGCTGAAAGCCCACTCGCCAAATCTTATTGGGCTCAGTGGAACAGCCTCAAGGTAATAAAAAGGAGCTTATACCGCGTATGGGAAAGTGTAGATGGCAAAACAACTTCAAATTTAATAGTTGTGCTATATTCCAAGATAAGTAAAGTTTTACAGGAGTTTCATAACGGACATAGTGGCGGTTATCTTGGAGGGACAAAAACACTTGAGAAACTGAAGCAGCGATTTTATTGGGTTGGATGTCAACAAGCCGTATCCGACTGGATAGCAAACTGCCCACAGTGCATAGCAGCCAAAGGCCCAGTAAGAAGAAGCTGGGGACAGCTACAACAATACAACTCAGGAGCACCATTCGAGCGGATCGCAATGGATGTGGCAGGTCCCTTTCCCGTCACTGAAGCCGGAAATCGTTATGTACTTGTGGTAATGGACTATTTCAGTAAATGGCCAGAGGTATATGCTATACCTAACCAGGAAGCAAAGACAGCTGTTAATGCATTCGTCGACAACTGGGTATGTCGCTATGGTGTCCCAATAGAATTACATTCCGACCAAGGAAGGAATTTCGAGTTTTCCATATTCAGGGAAATGTTCGCGTTATAATTAAGAAAACCAGAACGACGCCGCTGCACCCACAGTCTGATGGCATGGTAGAAAGTTTCAATCGCACCTTAGAAGAGTACCTGCGAAAAATAGTAAGGAACCATCAGAGGGATTGGGACGAGCACATTACCAAATTTTTGATGGCATATAGGTCAGCTGTACGCGACTCAACATCGAGAACACCAGCCAAAATTATCTTCGGTGTTAAGCCAACTGTAGAAGAAGAGAAGGAGGACTTAAACGAACTGCATGAGCTAGTGGGTAATAGAATAAAGATGGTCAGTGACAAGATGAAGGAGGGATTTATGGAAGGACAATTGGTTCTACTTTACAACCCACAACGGAAGAAACGATTATCCCCAAAATTACAGACTCACTGGGATGGCCAGTATAAAGTGATTAAGAGAGTAAATGACGTTGTATACCGGATACAGAAGCATAATAGCCGAAGGTCGAAAATGAAGATAGTACATCTCGAACGATTGGCGCACTATGGAAGAGGTGATTGTATGCCTGCTCGGGTCGAACAGGCTTAAGTGGGCGGCAGTGTTACAAATATTGGAAATAGATTTAAATAAAATGACAAGTTGGCTATTTGTACTTCGCAGCACTGCCAATTAATCTCTAATTGTCAAAATGTTACAACCCTGGTCAACACAATATAGATAATATTCAAATTAACGGAAATAGAATACTCCAGAATATACAAGATCATTCGAGGCTGTGCCAATAATAAGTGTAAACAACAACAACGAAAAACCTAGCAACATATATAACACTAAGAGATGTTATTCTTAATGATCTTGTATGCAAGTATTCGCTGCTAATAAAGCTAAACAGGTTCACAAGTATACACAGCCATATACACATAGGAAAAGAATAAACAAAACCACACAACACACAGAACACTCATCCATACAACCACTCATAGTTACCATAGACAAAACACACAGAACACTCATACATAAAACCACACATAGCCACCATAAACAAAACACACAAGTCAGCATTGTCATGTATACAAACACACGTATATAGCTACATGTTAAGTAACGTACAACCAACAACAACCATGCCCAGAAGTTTCGCGAAGTTACCAGACTACGTCATTTTTGCTATATAAAGGCGCTCCCAGAGCTCAGCGAGGCGGAGTGTGATTTCAAATATAGACGTGTTAACATCGCTAAGTGTTGAGTAGTACAAATACTCGTGTTAATAAAGTAATAAAAAGTGTTGCGGAATTATATTTCTAAAATTAATTTGTCCATGTTTTAATTAGTAATAAAACCATTTTTACGAAAAGGTCTAAAAACGTAACAATTGGTGTCAGAAGTGGTATTGCAAAAATAATTAAAAGGACATTGCAATTTCGGGAAAAAAAGGAAATTAAAAAATTTAAATAAATAATAATGAAATTCGATGAGCTAAAAGCTGGAATTGCCAACTGCAGGTAACAAGGCTGAACTGCAGAAGAGGCTGATAGATGAGTTTAAGAATCGCGGCATGGACATCGGGACATACGAGTTTGAGGACAAAGACGATGTGCAGGTATGCCCTCCTGGCACGACCAGCAGCATGGACATAAATTCAATATTCGCCGCTATGATGATCGAAATGAAACAGAACTCTCAGCAGATACAGGAGGGATCAAGGGTCAACAGTGAAAAGCTTTTAGCCGAAACTCAGCAGATGCAGGACAAGCTTGTTGTCGAAGCTCAGCAGATGCAGGAAAAACTTGTAGCCGAAATACAGGAGTCAAATAAAGCCACGAACGAGACCCTGGTAGAGGTTTCTGAAGCCATTAACAGGAGGGTGGATTATATTGAGATTAAATTTTCAGAGCTGGAGGAGCATGCAAAGGAGTTCGAAGAGAAATTGCATGCTCTAGAGGATAAAGTGAATAACCTGGAGTGTAGCGGCGGGCCAGTACGAGCAGTTGCGGAGGTTTCTGCGCGGATAAAAGCGCCATGCTTCGACGGCAGTGTACCATTAGGCATCTTCAAATTCCAGTTCGAGACGGTTGCTAGCAGAAATGGATGGGATGCTGAAGAAAAGGCCATAGAGTTAGTTTTGTCCTTAAAGGGTACAGCCCCAGAGGTACTTGGGACTGTGCCAGTAAGCTGCAGAAACAACTATAATGAAATAATGGGAGCATTGCAGCGCAAGTATGGTGGTGGGCACAAGCGCGACTTATACAGAATGGAATTGCGATGTAGAGTTCAGAAGCCTAACGAATCTCAACCTAGTTGCTAGCGTTAAGGAGGCAATGCGACAACTGCTGGCAGAAAGTGCTACTAAAGAAAAGCCTAAGTGCTTTAACTGCGGTAAGATCGGTCATTTTCAGCGCAGCTTCAAAGCACCAAGGAAGAGAGGTAGACCTGCTTCGCCATCAGGAAACAGCAAACGGGTGAATAAAACAACAGCACAAGAGTCCCCGTTAAACTAAAACGAGCTAGCACTAAGGGGCAAGATATAACTCTCACAAACGAGGGCCCCACAATCTCCATATCAGTGATGCAGCAGAACGGGGAAAAGCACGTACTTACCATAGACACAGGGGCATAGCAGTCAATAATAAGGCCCGATATAGTAAAGGGGAAATGCGAGTGGTTAAGCAATATACGGCTACGTACAGCTACTGGAGAGCCTGCCACTGTCTATGGTAAGATTGAAGTGAAGGTGACTATAGCCAACATGAACGTGAGACATGTGTTTATTGTTGCCGATATTGTCGATGAGGTTATTATTGGAGCCGATTTTATGATTAACAATGGCATTAATCTATATATGGGACAATAGCTGATGATTTGGCGTAATGTGAAAATACCCCTTGATGTTGGATATGACAGCAAACCGGAAGTAACAAAAGTGTTTGCTATTGAGAGTCAGACGTTACCGCCTGTTACTGAGGCTTTCGTTAACGGCATTCGTGACTATGATGTTAAGCTGGGGGTGTGCGCTACGCAGAAATCCACTTTCGCTGAAACTGTTTCATTTGCGCTGGCTCAAGAGACTGCAAGGATGGTTTTCAAGCCACAGATATGTAAAGTGCGGAATGTGGAGGTTTTGTCTGAGAAGGATAACAACCTAGTTGCTAGCGTTAAGGAGGCAATGCGACAACTGCTGGCAGAAAATGCTATCAAAGAAATTCCGCTTTAACTGCGGAAAGATCGGTAATTTTCAGCGCTGCTGCAAAGCACCAAGGAAGAGAGGTAGATCTGTTTCGCCACCAAGAAACAGCAAACGGGTGAACCAAACAAGATCACAAGAGTCCCCGTTAAACTAAAATGAGCTAGCACTGAGGGGCAAGAGCTAGCTCTCACAGACGAGGGCCCCATAATCTCCATATCAGTGATGCAGCAGAAAAATAGCAACCTCACTGCGTCCGGACACATCAACGGGGAAAAGCACGTACTTACCATAGACACAGGGGCATCGCAGTCAGTAATAAGGCCCGATATAGTAAAGGGGAAATGCGAGTGGTTAAGCAATATACGGCTACGTACAGCTACTGGAGAGCCTGCCACTGTCTATGGTAAGATTGAAGTGAAGGTGACTATAGCCAACATGAACGTGAGACATGTGTTTATTGTTGCCGATATTGTCGATGAGGTTATTATTGGAGCCGATTTTATGATAAACCATGGCATTAATCTATATATGGGACAATAGCTGATGATTTGGCGTAATGTGAAAATACCCCTTGATGTTGGATATGACAGCAAACCGGAAGTAACAAAAGTGTTTGCTATTGAGAGTCAGAAGTTACCGCCGCAGTCTGAAACAGTCATATGGGCGCGGATGAAGGGAGGTTGTGAGCACAATCGGTTGTGGGTTGTAGAACCAGCAGATCTAAAGACAGAGCTTATAACAGCAAAAGCTCTAGTGAAAACTAGTAAACGAGAAATAGACCCTATAAGAGTGCTTAACGTATCAGACCATGAAAATATCATCAAAGAAAATTCCGCTGTTGCCCAGTGTACTCCAGCAGAGGCAATAATAAACTTCGAGAAAAAGATAGAGCCTACTAATTTTTCCGCAAAAGAACGTGAACAATTTGAGGAATACGTAGAGAAATGGGTAGCAGGTCTATCAGCGACAGATAGAAATAAAGCCAAAGAGTTACTAAAAAGGCATGCCAGTATCTTCGCCACGGGAAGCCAAAGCCAGGGTAGAACTGCATTGGTTAAACATGAAATTAACACAGGCGAAGCTAGGCAGATTAAACAGCCACCCAGAAGCGTACCCCTAGCAAAGCGAGATAAAGTAAAAGAGCTTGTAAGTGAAATGGAGCGTGATGGCGTAATTGAATCATCTTCTGGTCCTTGGAGTTCGCCTGTAGTCTTAGTTAAAAAGAAAGATGGCAGTACTAAATTCTGCGTAGACTACAGGAAGCTCAATGACATAACCATGAAGGACAATTATCCGCTCCCCAGAATCGATGACATTTTGGACACGCTAGCTGGTACCAAATGGTTCTCTACGCTGGACTTGCGAAGCGGATATTGGCAAGTAAAGATTGCAGAGAAAGACAAGGAGAAAACTGACTTCAGTGTCGGTAACGGATTATGGCAGTTCAAAGTCATGCCATTTGGTCTCTGCAATGCTCCGGACACATTTGAGCGCCTAATGGAGAAGGTACTGATAGAACTTCGCTCGAAGACATGCTTGGTATATCTAGATTACATAATCGTGATGGGGAAAACTTTTGATGAACACCTCAAAAACATGGCAGAATTTCTTCAACGGATATCATCAGCTGGATTGAAACTCAGCTTGAAGAAATGTGCATTGTACCAGAAAGAAGTAAAGTATTTGGAGCATCGTGTTACAGATCAAATAAAAGCAGTAAGGGACTCGCATCAACCTAAAAATCTTCATGAATTCCGCAGCTTTTTGGGCCGTTGTACATACTACAATGCCATACCATTGGGGCGAGCCACAGGAAAATGCATTCCAGAAACTCAAAGCATTATTATGTACGTCACCAGTGCTACCGTATCCCATACCTGGAGAAAAATTTGTGCTGGATACTGATGCGAGCGGTTATGGCATAGGGGGTGTGCTATCCCAAGTAGTTAATGGCACTGAGAAGGTCATAGGGTACTATAGCCGTGTACTCTCAAAACCTGAGAGGAACTACTGCGTGACACGACGTGAGCCTCTGGCGGTACTGGAATGCATTAAACATTACCATAAGTACCTGTATGGTCAACACTTTACATTAAGGACCGATCATTCTGCACTGAAATGGCTATTGCAGTTTAAAAATCCTGAAGGGCAACTGGCAAGGTGGATTGAGCGCCTGCAGAGCTACGACTTCAGCATTGAGCATAGAAGGGGCACAAAGCACAACAATGCGGATGCTCTTTCAAGAAGACCGTGCTGTTTAGAATGTAAACATTGTGTTAGAACCGAGCAAAACGAAGGCGTTGTTGATGTTCGGCTAATGCACATCGGCCCTGATGAAGACTGGTCAGCGGCACAGAGAGACGACAGCATACTAAGGAATATTATAGCGACCAACGAAGAGGACAGAAGACCGTCCCGGAATGAAATTTCAGCTGAAAGCCCACTCGCCAAATCTTATTGGGCTCAGTGGAACAGCCTCAAGGTAATAAAAAGGAGCTTATACCGCGTATGGGAAAGTGTAGATGGCAAAACAACTTCAAATTTAATAGTTGTGCTATATTCCAAGATAAGTAAAGTTTTACAGGAGTGTCATAACGGACATAGTGGCGGTTATCTTGGAGGGACAAAAACACTTGAGAAACTGAAGCAGCGATTTTATTGGGTTGGATGTCAACAAGCCGTATCCGACTGGATAGCAAACTGCCCACAGTGCATAGCAGCCAAAGGCCCAGTAAGAAGAAGCTGGGGACAGCTACAACAATACAACTCAGGAGCACCATTCGAGCGGATCGCAATGGATGTGGCAGGTCCCTTTCCCGTCACTGAAGCCGGAAATCGTTATGTACTTGTGGTAATGGACTATTTCAGTAAATGGCCAGAGGTATATGCTATACCTAACCAGGAAGCAAAGACAGCTGTTAATGCATTCGTCGACAACTGGGTATGTCGCTATGGTGTCCCAATAGAATTACATTCCGACCAAGGAAGGAATTTCGAGTTTTCCATATTCAGGGAAATGTTCGCGTTATAATTAAGAAAACCAGAACGACGCCGCTGCACCCACAGTCTGATGGCATGGTAGAAAGTTTCAATCGCACCTTAGAAGAGTACCTGCGAAAAGTAGTAAGGAACCATCAGAGGGATTGGGACGAGCACATTACCAAATTTTTGATGGAATATAGGTCAGCTGTACGCGACTCAACATCGAGAACACCAGCCAAAATTATCTTCGGTGTTAAGCCAACTGGAGAAGAAGAGAAGGAGGACTTAAACGAACTGCATGAGTTAGTGGGTAATAGAATAAAGATGGTCAGTGACAAGATGAAGGAGGGATTTATGGAAGGACAATTGGTTCTACTTTACAACCCACAACGGAAGAAACGATTGTCCCCAAAATTACAGACTCACTGGGATGGCCCGTATAAAGTGATTAAGAGAGTAAATGACGTTGTATACCGGATACAGAAGCATAATAGCCCAAGGTCGAAAATGAAGATAGTACATCTCGAACGATTGGCGCACTATGGAAGAGGTGATTGTATGCCTGCTCGGGTCGAACAGGCTTAAGTGGGTGGCAATGTTGCAAATATTGGAAATAGATTTAAATAAAATGACAAGTTGGCTATTTGTACTTCGCAGCACTGCCAATTAATCTCTAATTGTCAAAATGTTACAACCCTGGTCAACACAATATAGATAATATTCAAATTAACGGAAATAGAATACTCCAGAATATACAAGACCATTCGAGGCTGTGCCAATAATAAGTGTAAACAACAACAACGAAAAACCTAGCAACATATATAACACTAAGAGATGTTATTCTTAATGATCTTGTATGCAAGTATTCGCTGCTAATAAAGCTAAACAGGTTCACAAGTATACACAGCCATATACACATAGGAAAAGAATAAACAAAACCACACAACACACAGAACACTCATCCATACAACCACTCATAGTTACCATAGACAAAACACACAGAACACTCATACATAAAACCACACATAGCCACCATAAACAAAACACACAAGTCAGCATTGTCATGTATACAAACACACGTATATAGCTACATGTTAAGTAACGTACAACCAACAACAACCATGCCCAGAAGTTTCGCGAAGTTACCAGACGACGTCATTTTTGCTATATAAAGGCGCTCCCAGAGCTCAGCGAGGCGGAGTGTGATTTCAAATATAGACGTGTTAACATCGATAAGTGTTGAGTAGTACAAATACTCGTGTTAATAAAGTAATAAAAAGTGTTGCAGAATTATATTTCTAAAATTAATTTGTCCATGTTTTAATTAGTAATAAAACCATTTTTACGAAAAGGTCTAAAAACGTAACAATTGGTGTCAGAAGTGGTATTGCAAAAATAATTAAAAGGACATTGCAATTTCGGGAAAAAAAGGAAATTAAAAAATTTAAATAAATAATAATGAAATTCGATGAGCTAAAAGTCGTACAGCTGAAAAAGGAGCTCAGTAAGCTGGAATTGCCAACTGCAGGTAACAAGGCTGAACTGCAGAAGAGGCTGATAGATGAGTTTAAGAATCGCGGCATGGACATCGGAACATACGAGTTTGAGGACAAAGACGATGTGCAGGTATGCCCTCCTGGCACGACCAGCAGCATGGACATAAATTCAATGTTCGCGGCTATGATGATCGAAATGAAACAGAACTCTCAGCAGATACAGGAGGGATCAAGGGTCAACAGTGAAAAGCTTTTAGCCGAAACTCAGCAGATGCAGGACAAGCTTGTTGTCGAAACTCAGCAGATGCAGGAAAAACTTGTAGCCGAAATACAGGAGTCAAATAAAGGAACGAACGAGACCCTGGTAGAGGTTTCTGAAGCCATTAACAGGAGGGTGGATTATATTGAGATTAAATTTTCAGAGCTGGAGGAGCATGCAAAGGAGTTCGAAGAGAAATTGCATGCTCTAGAGGATAAAGTGAATAACCTGGAGTGTAGCGGCGGGCCAGTACGAGCAGTTGCGGAGGTTTCTGCGCGGATAAAAGCGCCATGCTTCGACGGCAGTGTACCATTAGGCATCTTCAAATTCCAGTTCGAGACGGTTGCTAGCAGAAATGGATGGGATGCTGAAGAAAAGGCCATAGAGTTAGTTTTGTCCTTAAAGGGTACAGCCCCAGAGGTACTTGGGACTGTGCCAGTAAGCTGCAGAAACAACTATAATGAAATAATGGGAGCATTGCAGCGCAAGTATGGTGGTGGGCACAAGCGCGACTTATACAGAATGGAATTGCGATGTAGAGTTCAGAAGCCTAACGAATCTCAACCTAGTTGCTAGCGTTAAGGAGGCAATGCGACAACTGCTGGCAGAAAGTGCTACTAAAGAAAAGCCTAAGTGCTTTAACTGCGGTAAGATCGGTCATTTTCAGCGCAGCTTCAAAGCACCAAGGAAGAGAGGTAGACCTGCTTCGCCACCAGGAAACAGCAAACGGGTGAATCAAACAACAGCACAAGAGTCCCCGTTAAACTAAAACGAGCTAGCACTAAGGGGCAAGATATAACTCTCACAAACGAGGGCCCCTCAATCTCCATATCAGTGATGCAGCAGAACGGGGAAAAGCACGTACTTACCATAGACACAGGGGCATAGCAGTCAATAATAAGGCCCGATATAGTAAAGGGGAAATGCGAGTGGTTAAGCAATATACGGCTACGTACAGCTACTGGAGAGCCTGCCACTGTCTATGGTAAGATTGAAGTGAAGGTGACTATAGCCAACATGAACGTGAGACATGTGTTTATTGTTGCCGATATTGTCGATGAGGTTATTATTGGAGCCGATTTTATGATTAACAATGGCATTAATCTATATATGGGACAATAGCTGATGATTTGGCGTAATGTGAAAATACCCCTTGATGTTGGATATGACAGCAAACCGGAAGTCAGACGTTACCGCCGCAGTCTGAAACAGTCATATGGGCGCGGATGAAGGGAGGTTGTGAGCACAATCGGTTGTGGGTTGTAGAACCAGCAGATCTAAAGAGAGAGCTTATAACAGCAAAAGCTCTAGTGAAAACTAGTAAACGAGAAATAGACCCTATAAGAGTGCTTAACGTATCAGACCATGAAAAAATCATAAAAGAAAATTCCAATGTTGGCCAGTGTACTCCAGCAGAGGCAATAATAAACTTCGAGAAGAAGATAGAGCCTACTAATTTTTCCGCAAAAGAACGTGAACAATTTGAGGAATACGTAGAGAAATGGTACATTACTACATGGTTACTAAAAAGGCATGCCAGTATCTTCGCCATGGGAAGCCAAAGCCAGGGTAGAACTGCATTGGTTAAACATTAAAATAACACAGGCGAAGCTAGGCAGATTAAACAGCCACCCAGAAGCGTACCCCTAGCAAAGCGAGATAAAGTAAAAGAGCTTGTAAGTGAAATGGAGCGTGATGGCGTAATTGAGTCATCTTCTGGTCCTTGGAGTTCGCCTGTAGTCTTAGTTAAAAAGAAAGATGGCAGTACTAAATTGCCAACTGCAGGTAACAAGGCTGAACTGCAGAAGAGGCTGATAGATGAGTTTAAGAATCGCGGCATGGACATCGGGACATACGAGTTTGAGGACAAAGACGATGTGCAGGTATGCCCTCCTGGCACGACCAGCAGCATGGACATAAATTTAATGTTCGCCGCTATGATGATCAAAATGAAACAGAACTCTCAGTAGACACAGGAGGCATCAAGGGTCAACAGTGAAAAGCTTTTAGCCGAAAGTCAGCAGATGCAGGACAAGCTTGTTGCCGAAACTCAGCAGATGCAGGAAAAACTTGTAGCCGAAATACAGGAGTCAAATAAAGCCACGAACGAGACCCTGGTAGAGGTTTCTGAAGCCATTATATTGAGATTAAATTCTCAGAGGTGGAGGAGCATGCAAAGGAGTTCGAAGAGAAATTGCATGCTCTAGAGGATAAAGTGAATAACCTGGAGTGTAGCGGCGGGCCAGTACGAGCAGTTGCGGAGGTTTCTGCGCGGATAAAAGCGCCATGCTTCGACGGCAGTGTACCATTAGGCATCTTCAAATTCGAGTTCGAGACGGTTGCTAGCAGAAATGGATGGGATGCTGAAGAAAAGGCCATAGAGTTAATTTTGTCCTTAAAGGGTACAGCCGCAGAGGTACTTGGGACTGTGCCAGTAAGCTGCAGAAACAACTATAATGAAATAATGGCAGCATTGCAGCGCAAGTATGGTGGTGAGCACAAGCGCGACTTATACAGAATGGAATTGCGATGTAGAGTTCAGAAGCCTAACGAATCTCAACCTAGTTGCTAGCGTTAAGGAGGCAATGCGACAACTGCTGGCAGAAAATGCTACTAAAGAAAAGCCTAAGTGCTTTAACTGCGGTAAGATCGGTCATTTTCAGCGCAGCTTCAAAGCACCAAGGGAGAGAGGTAGACCTGCTTCGCCACCAGGAAACAGCAAACGGGTGAATCAAACAACAGCACAAGAGTCCCCGTTAAACTAAAACGAGCTAGCACTAAGGGGCAAGATCTAACTCTCACAAACGAGGGCCCCACAATCTCCATATCAGTGATGCAGCAGAACGGGAAAAAGCACGTACTTACCATAGACACAGGGGCATCGCAGTCAATAATAAGGCCCGATATAGTAAAGGGGAAATGCGAGTGGTTAAGCAATATACGGCTACGTACAGCTACTGGAGAGCCTGCCACTGTCTATGGTAAGATTGAAGTGAAGGTGACTATAGCCAACATGAACGTGAGACATGTGTTTATTGTTGCCGATATTGTCGATGAGGTTATTATTGGAGCCGATTTTATGATTAACAATGGCATTAATCTATATATGGGACAATAGCTGATGATTTGACGTAAATTGAAAATACCCCTTGATGTTGGATATGACAGCAAACCGGAAGTAACAAAAGTGTTTGCTATTGAGAGTCAGACGTTACCGCCGCAGTCTGAAACAGTCATATGGGCGCGGATGAAGGGAGGTTGTGAGCACAATCGGTTGTGGGTTGTAGAACCAGCAAATCTAAAGAGAGAGCTTATAACAGCAAAAGCTCTACTGAAAACTAGTAAACGAGAAATAGACCCTATAAGAGTGCTTAACGTATCAGACCATGAAAAAATCATCAAAGAAAATTCCGATGTTGGCCAGTGTACTCCAGCAGAGGCAATAATAAACTTCGAGAAGAAGATAGAGCCTACTAATTTTTCCGCAAAAGAACGTGAACAATTTGAGGAATACCTAGAGAAATGGGTAGCAGGTCTATCAGCGACAGATAGAAATAAAGCCAAACAGGTACTAAAAAGGCATGCCAGTATCTTCGCCATGGGAAGCCAAAGCCAGGGTAGAACTGCATTGGTTAAACATGAAATTAACACAGGCGAAGCTAGGCAGATTAAACAGCCACCCAGAAGCGTACCCCTAGCAAAGCGAGATAAAGTAAAAGAGCTTGTAAGTGAAATGGAGCGTGATGGCGTAATTGAGTCATCTTCTGGTCCTTGGAGTTCGCCTGTAGTCTTAGTTAAAAAGAAAGATGGCAGTACTAAATTCTGCGTAGACTACAGGAAGCTCAATGACATAACCATGAAGGACAGTTATCCGCTCCCCAGAATCGATGACATTGTGGACACGATAGCTGGTACCAAATAGTTCTCTACGCTGGACTTGTGAAGCGGTTATTGGCAAGTAAAGATTGCAGAGAAAGACAAGGAGAAAACTGACTTCAGTGTCGGTAACGGATTATGGCAGTTCAAAGTCATGCTATTTGGTCTCTGCAATGCTCCGGACACATTTGAGCGCCTAATGGAGAAGGTACTGATAGGACTTCACTGGAAGACATGCTTGGTATATCTAGATTACATAATCGTGATGAGGAAAACTTTTGATGAACACCTCAAAAACATGGCAGAATTTCTTCAACGGATATCATCAGCTGGATTGAAACTCAGCTTGAAGAAATGTGGATTGTTCCAGAAAGAAGTAAAGTATTTGGGGCATCGTGTAACAGCAGACGGAATCTCAACAGATGAAGATCAAATAAAAGCATTAAGGGACTGGCATCAACCTAAAAATCTTCATGAATTCCGCAGCTTTTTGGGCCGTTGTACATACTACAATGCCATACCATTGGGGCGAGCCACAGGAAAATGCATTCCAGAAACTCAAAGCATTATTATGTACGTCACCAGTGCTACCGTATCCCATACCTGGAGAAAAATTTGTGCTGGATACTGATGCGAGCGGTTATGGCATAGGGGGTGTGCTATCCCAAGTAGTTAATGGCACTGAGAAGGTCATAGGGTACTATAGCCGTGTACTCTCAAAACCTGAGAGGAACTACTTCGTGACACGACGTGAGCCTCTGGCGGTACTGGAATGCATTAAACATTACCATAAGTACCTGTATGGTCAACACTTTACATTAAGGACCGATCATTCTGCACTGAAATGGCTATTGCAGTTTAAAAATCCTGAAGGGCAACTGGCAAGGTGGATTGAGCGCCTGCAGAGCTACGACTTCAGCATTGAGCATAGAAGGGGCACAAAGCACAACAATGCGGATGCTCTTTCAAGAAGACCGTGCTGTTTAGAATGTAAACATTGTGTTAGAACCGAGCAAAAGGAAGGCGTTGTTGATGTTCGGCTAATGCACATCGGCCCTGATGAAGACTGGTCAGCGGCACAGAGGGACGACAGCATACTAAGGAATATTATAGCGGCCAACGAAGAGGACAGAAGACCGTCCCGGAATGAAATTTCGGCTGAAAGCCCACTCGCCAAATCTTATTGGGCTCAGTGGAACAGCCTCAAGGTAATAAAAAGGAGCTTATACCGCGTATGGGAAAGTGTAGATGGCAAAACAACTTCAAATTTAATAGTTGTGCTATATTCCAAGATAAGTAAAGTTTTACAGGAGTTTCATAACGGACATAGTGGCGGTTATCTTGGAGGGACAAAAACACTTGAGAAACTGAAGCAGCGATTTTATTGGGTTGGATGTCAACAAGCCGTATCCGACTGGATAGCAAACTGCCCACAGTGCATAGCAGCCAAAGGCCCAGTAAGAAGAAGCTGGGGACAGCTACAACAATACAACTCAGGAGCACCATTCGAGCGGATCGCAATGGATGTGGCAGGTCCCTTTCCCGTCACTGAAGCCGGAAATCGTTATGTACTTGTGGTAATGGACTATTTCAGTAAATGGCCAGAGGTATATGCTATACCTAACCAGGAAGCAAAGACAGCTGTTAATGCATTCGTCGACAACTGGGTATGTCGCTATGGTGTCCCAATAGAATTACATTCCGACCAAGGAAGGAATTTCGAGTTTTCCATATTCAGGGAAATGTTCGCGTTATAATTAAGAAAACCAGAACGACGCCGCTGCACCCACAGTCTGATGGCATGGTAGAAAGTTTCAATCGCACCTTAGAAGAGTACCTGCGAAAAATAGTAAGGAACCATCAGAGGGATTGGGACGAGCACATTACCAAATTTTTGATGGCATATAGGTCAGCTGTACGCGACTCAACATCGAGAACACCAGCCAAAATTATCTTCGGTGTTAAGCCAACTGTAGAAGAAGAGAAGGAGGACTTAAACGAACTGCATGAGTTAGTGGGTAATAGAATAAAGATGGTCAGTGACAAGATGAAGGATGGATTTATGGAAAGACAATTGGTTCTACTTTACAACCCACAACGGAAGAAACGATTGTCCCCAAAATTACAGACTCACTGGGATGGCCCGTATAAAGTGATTAAGAGAGTAAATGACGTTGTATACCGGATACAGAAGCATAATAGCCCAAGGTCGAAAATGAAGATAGTACATCTCGAACGATTGGCGCACTATGGAAGAGGTGATTGTATGCCTGCTCGGGTCGAACAGGCTTAAGTGGGTGGCAATGTTGCAAATATTGGAAATAGATTTAAATAAAATGACAAGTTGGCTATTTGTACTTCGCAGCACTGCCAATTAATCTCTAATTGTCAAAATGTTACAACCCTGGTCAACACAATATAGATAATATTCAAATTAACGGAAATAGAATACTCCAGAATATACAAGACCATTCGAGGCTGTGCCAATAATAAGTGTAAACAACAACAACGAAAAACCTAGCAACATATATAACACTAAGAGATGTTATTCTTAATGATCTTGTATGCAAGTATTCGCTGCTAATAAAGCTAAACAGGTTCACAAGTATACACAGCCATATACACATAGGAAAAGAATAAACAAAACCACACAACACACAGAACACTCATCCATACAACCACTCATAGTTACCATAGACAAAACACACAGAACACTCATACATAAAACCACACATAGCCACCATAAACAAAACACACAAGTCAGCATTGTCATGTATACAAACACACGTATATAGCTACATGTTAAGTAACGTACAACCAACAACAACCATGCCCAGAAGTTTCGCGAAGTTACCAGACGACGTCATTTTTGCTATATAAAGGCGCTCCCAGAGCTCAGCGAGGCGGAGTGTGATTTCAAATATAGACGTGTTAACATCGCTAAGTGTTGAGTAGTACAAATACTCGTGTTAATAAAGTAATAAATAAAGTGTTGCCGAATTATATTTCTAACATTAATTTGTCCGTGTTTTAATTTGATGCAATAAAACGAATCCTTGAAGGATAAGTAATAAAACCGTTTTTACGAAAAGCTCTAAAAACGTAACAATTGGTGTCTGAAGTGGGATTGCAAAAATAATTAAGAGGACATTGCAATTTAAGAAAAAAAAGGAGATTAAAAAAAAAAAAAATTTAAATAAATAACCATGAAATTTGATGAGTTAAAAGTTGAACAGCTGAAAAAGGAGCTCAGCAAGCTGGAATTCCCAACTGCAGGTAATAAGGCTGAACTGCAGAAGAGGCTGATAGATGAGTTTAAGAATCGCGGCATGGACATCGGGACATATCAGTTTGATGACAAAGACGATGTGCAGGTATGTCCTCCTGCCATGACCAGCAGCATGGACATAAATTCAATGTTCGCTGCTATGATTATCGTAATGAAACAAAACTCTCAGCAGATGCAGGACAAGCTTGTTGCCGAAATAACTGAAATAAAACAGAATTCTCAGCAGATGCAGGAAAAGCTTGTAGCCGAAATACAGGAGTCAAATAAAGCCACGAACGAGACCCTGGTAGAGGTTTCTGAAGCCATTAACAGGAGGGTGGATGCTATTGAGAATAAATTCTCAGAGCTGGAGGAGCATGCAAAGGAGTTCGAAGAGAAATTGCATGCTCTAGAGGACAAAATGCATAACCCGGAGTGTAGTGGCGGGCCAGTACGAGCAGTTGCGGAAGTTTCTGCGCGGATAAAAGCGCCATGCTTCGATGGCAGCGTACCATTAGGCATCTTCAAATTCCAGTTCGAGACGGTTGCTAGCAAAAATGGATGGGATGCTGAAGAAAAGACTATAGAGTTGATCTTGTACTTAAAGGGTACAGCCGCAGAGGTACTTGAGACTGTGCCAATAAGCTGCAGAAACCACTATAATGAAATAATGGCAGCATTGCAGCGCAAGTATGGTGGTGAGCACAAGCGTGATTTATACAGAACGGAATTGCGATGTAGAGTTCAGAAACCTAACGAATCTCTACAAGATTTCGCAATGGAAATCGAGCGTTTAGTGCAGCTCACATATCCAGGCGAGAGTCACCCGTTCCTGGACCATTTTAAAACTGAGGCTTTCGATAACGGCATTCGCGACTCTGATGTTAAACTGGCGGTGTGCGCTACGCAGAAATCCACTTTCGCTGAAACTGTGTCATTTGCGCTGGCTCAAGAGACTGCCAGGAGGGTTTTCAAGCCACAGATATGTAAAGTGCGGAATGTGGAGGTTTTGTCTGAGGAGGATAACAACCTAGTGGCTAGCGTTAAGGAGGCAATGCGACAACTGCTGGCAGAGAAGGCTATCAAAGAAAAGCCTAAGTGCTTTAACTGCGGAAAGATCGGTCATTTTCAGCGCAACTGCAAAGCACAAAGGAAGAGAGGTAGATCTGTTTCGCCACCAAGAAACAGCAAACGTGTGAACCAAACAACATCACAAGAGTCCCCGTTAAACTAAACCGAGCTAGCACTAAAGGGCAAGAGCTAGCTCTCACAAACGAGAGCCCCACAATCTCCATATCATTGATGCAGCAGAAAAATAGCAACCTCAATGCGTCCGGACACATCAACGGGGAAAAAGCACGTACTTACCGTAGACACAATGGCATCGCAGTCAATAATAAGGCCCGATATAGTAAAGAGGAAATGCGAGCGGTTAAGCAATATACGGCTACGTACAGCTACTGGAGAGCCTGCCACTGTCTATTGTAAGATTGAAGTGAAGGTGACTATAGCCAACATCAACGTGAGACATGTGTTTATTGTTGCCGATATTGTCGATGAGGTTATTATTGGAGCCGATTTTATGATTAACAATGGCATTAATCTACATACGGTACAACAGCTGATGATTTGGCGTAATGTGGAAATACCCCTTGATGTTCGATATGACAGCAAACCGCAAGTAACAAGAGTATTTGCTATTGAAAGTCAGACGTTACCGCCGCAGTCTGAAACAGTCATATGGGCGCGGATGAAGGGAGGTTGTGAGCACAATCGGTTGTGGGTTGTAGAACCAGCAGACCTAAAGAGAGAGCTTATAACAGCAAAAGCTCTAGTGAAAACTAGTAAACGAGAAATAGACCCTATAAGAGTGCTTAACGTATCAGACCATGAAAAAATCATCAAAGAAAATTCCAATGTTGGCCAGTGTACTCCAGCAGAGGCAATAATAAACTTCGAGAAGAAGATAGAGCCTACTAATTTTTCCGCAAAAGAACGTGAACAATTTGAGGAATACGTAGAGAAATGGGTAGCAGGTCTATCAGCGACAGATAGAAATAAAGCCAAACAGTTACTAAAAAGGCATGCCAGTATCTTCGCCATGGGAAGCCAAGGCCAGGGTAGAACTGCATTGGTTAAACATGAAATTAACACAGGCGAAGCTAGGCAGATTAAACAGCCACCCAGAAGCGTACCCCTAGCAAAGCGAGATAAAGTAAAAGAGCTTGTAAGTGAAATGGAGCGTGATGGCGTAATTGAGTCATCTTCTGGTCCTTGGAGTTCGCCTGTAGTCTTAGTTAAAAAGAAAGATGGCAGTACTAAATTGCCAACTGCAGGTAACAAGGCTGAACTGCAGAAGAGGCTGATAGATGAGTTTAAGAATCGCGGCATGGACATCGGGACATACAAGTTTGAGGACAAAGACGATGTGCAGGTATGCCCTCCTGGCACGACCAGCAGCATGGACATAAATTTAATGTTCGCCGCTATGATGATCAAAATGAAACAGAACTCTCAGCAGACACAGGAGGCATCAAGGGTCAACAGTGAAAAGCTTTTAGCCGAAAGTCAGCAGATGCAGGACAAGCTTGTTGCCGAAACTCAGCAGATGCAGGAAAAACTTGTAGCCGAAATACAGGAGTCAAATAAAGCCACGAACGAGACCCTGGTATTGGTATTGAGATTAAATTCTCAGAGCTGGAGGAGCATGCAAAGGAGTTCGAAGAGAAATTGCATGCTCTAGAGGATAAAGTGAATAACCTGGAGTGTAGCGGGGGGCCAGTACGAGCAGTTGCGGAGGTTTCTGCGCGGATAAAAGCGCCATGCTTCGACGGCAGTGTACCATTAGGCATCTTCAAATTCCAGTTCGAGACGGTTGCTAGCAGAAATGGATGGGATGCTGAAGAAAAGGCCATAGAGTTAATTTTGTTCTTAAAGGGTACAACCGCAGAGGTACTTGGGACTGTGCCAGTAAGCTGCAGAAACAACTATAATGAAATAATGGCAGCATTGCAGCGCAAGTATGGTGGTGAGCACAAGCGCGACTTATACAGAATGGAATTGCGATGTAGAGTTCAGAAGCCTAACGAATCTCAACCTAGTTGCTAGCGTTAAGGAGGCAATGCGACAACTGCTGGCAGAAAGTGCTACTAAAGAAAAGCCTAAGTGCTTTAATTGCGGTAAGATCGGTCATTTTCAGCGCAGCTTCAAAGCACCAAGGAAGAGAGGTAGACCTGCTTCGCCACCAGGAAACAGCAAACGGGTGAATCAAACAACAGCACAATAGTCCCCGTTAAACTAAAACGAGCTAGCACTAAGGGGCAAGATATAACTCTCACAAACGAGGGCCCCACAATCTCCATATCAGTGATGCAGCAGAACGGGGAAAAGCACGTACTTACCATAGACACAGGGGCATAGCAGTCAATAATAAGGCCCGATATAGTAAAGGGGAAATGCGAGTGGTTAAGCAATATACGGCTACGTAGAGCTACTGGAGAGCCTGCCACTGTCTATGGTAAGATTGAAGTGAAGGTGACTATAGCCAACATGAACGTGAGACATGTGTTTATTGTTGCCGATATTGTCGATGAGGTTATTATTGGAGCCGATTTTATGATTAACAATGGCATTAATCTATATATGGGACAATAGTTGATGATTTGGCGTAATGTGAAAATACCCCTTGATGTTGGATATGACAGCAAACCGGAAGTAACAAAAGTGTTTGCTATTGAGAGTCAGACGTTACCGCCTGTTACTGAGGCTTTCGTTAACGGCATTCGTGACTATGATGTTAAGCTGGGGGTGTGCGCTACGCAGAAATCCACTTTCGCTGAAACTGTTTCATTTGCGCTGGCTCCAGAGACTGCAAGGATGGTTTTCAAGCCACAGATATGTAAAGTGCGGAATGTAGAGGTTTTGTCTGAGGAGGATAACAACCTAGTTGCTAGCGTTAAGGAGGCAATGCGACAACTGCTGGCAAAAAATGCTATCAAAGAAATTCCGCTTTAACTGCGGAAAGATCGGTAATTTTCAGCGCTGCTGCAAAGCACCAAGGAAGAGAGGTAGATCTGTTTCGCCACCAAGAAACAGCAAACGGGTGAACCAAACAACATCACAAGAGTCCCCGTTAAACTAAAATGAGCTAGCACTGAGGGGCAAGACCTAGCTCTCACAGACGAGGGCCCCACAATCTCCATATCAGTGATGCAGCAGAAAAATAGCAACCTCACTGCGTCCGGACACATCAACGGGGAAAAGCACGTACTTACCATAGACACAGGGGCATCGCAGTCAATAATAAGGCCCGATATAGTAAAGGGGAAATGCGAGTGGTTAAGCAATATACGGCTACGTACAGCTACTGGAGAGCCTGCCACTGTCTATGGTAAGATTGAAGTGAAGGTGACTATAGCTAACATGAACGTGAGACATGTGTTTATTGTTGCCGATATTGTCGATGAGGTTATTATTGGAGCCGATTTTATGATTAACAATGGCATTAATCTATATATGGGACAATAGCTGATGATTTGACGTAAATTGAAAATACCCCTTGATGTTCGATATGACAGCAAACCGCAAGTAACAAGAGTATTTGCTATTGAGAGTCAGACGTTACCGCCGCAGTCTGAAACAGTCATATGGGCGCGGATGAAGGGAGGTTGTGAGCACAATCGGTTGTGGGTTGTAGAACCAGCAGATCTAAAGAGAGAGCTTATAACAGCAAAAGCTCTACTGAAAACTAGTAAACGAGAAATAGACCCTATAAGAGTGCTTAACGTATCAGACCATGAAAAAATCATCCAAGAAAATTCCGATGTTGGCCAGTGTACTCCAGCAGAGGCAATAATAAACTTCGAGAAGATAGAGCCTACTAATTTTTCCGCAAAAGAACGTGAACAATTTGAGGAATACCTAGAGAAATGGGTAGCAGGTCTATCAGCGACAGATAGAAATAAAGCCAAACAGTTACTAAAAAGACATGCCAGTATCTTCGCCATGGGAAGCCAAAGCCAGGGTAGAACTGCATTGGTTAAACATGAAATTAACACAGGCGAAGCTAGGCAGATTAAACAGCCACCCAGAAGCGTACCCCTAGCAAAGCGAGATAAAGTAAAAGAGCTTGTAAGTGAAATGGAGCGTGATGGCGTAATTGAGTCATCTTCTGGTCCTTGGAGTTCGCCTGTAGTCTTAGTTAAAAAGAAAGATGGCAGTACTAAATTCTGCGTAGACTACAGGAAGCTCAATGACATAACCATGAAGGACAGTTATCCGCTCCCCAGAATCGATGACATTGTGGACACGCTAGCTGGTACCAAATGGTTCTCCACGCTGGACTTGCGAAGCGGTTATTGGCAAGTAAAGATTGCAGAGAAAGACAAGGAGAAAACTGACTTCAGTGTCGGTAACGGATTATGGCAGTTCAAAGTCATGCCATTTGGTCTCTGCAATGCTCCGGACACATTTGAGCGCCTAATGGAGAAGGTACTGATAGGACTTCACTGGAAGACATGCTTGGTATATCTAGATTACATAATCGTGATGGGGAAAACTTTTGATGAACACCTCAAAAACATGGCAGAATTTCTTCAACGGATATCATCAGCTGGATTGAAACTCAGCTTGAAGAAATGTGGATTGTTCCAGAAAGAAGTAAAGTATTTGGGGCATCGTGTAACAGCAGACGGATTCTCAACAGATGAAGATCAAATAAAAGCAGTAAGGGACTGGCATCAACCTAAAAATCTTCATGAATTCCGCAGCTTTTTGGGCCTTTGTACATACTACAATACCATACCATTGGGGCGAGCCACAGGAAAATGCATTCCAGAAACTCAAAGGATTATTATGTACGTCACCAGTGCTACCGTATCCCATACCTGGAGAAAAATTTGTGCTGGATACTGATGCGAGCGGTTATGGCATAGGGGGTGTGCTATCCCAAGTAGTTAATGGCACTGAGAAGGTCATAGGGTACTATAGCCGTGTACTCTCAAAACCTGAGAGGAACTACTGCGTGACACGACGTGAGCCTCTGGCGGTACTGGAATGCATTAAACATTACCATAAGTACCTGTATGGTCAACACTTTACATTAAGGACCGATCATTCTGCACTGAAATGGCTATTGCAGTTTAAAAATCCTGAAGGGCAACTGGCAAGGTGGATTGAGCGCCTGCAGAGCTACGACTTCAGCATTGAGCATAGAAGGGGCACAAAGCACAACAATGCGGATGCTCTTTCAAGAAGACCGTGCTGTTTAGAATGTAAACATTGTGTTAGAACCGAGCAAAACGAAGGCGTTGTTGATGTTCGGCTAATGCACATCGGCCCTGATGAAGACTGGTCAGCGGCACAGAGGGACGACAGCATACTAAGGAATATTATAGCGACCAACGAAGAGGACAGAAGACCGTCCCGGAATGAAATTTCGGCTGAAAGCCCACTCGCCAAATCTTATTGGGCTCAGTGGAACAGCCTCAAGGTAATAAAAAGGAGCTTATACCGCGTATGGGAAAGTGTAGATGGCAAAACAACTTCAAATTTAATAGTTGTGCTATATTCCAAGATAAGTAAAGTTTTACAGGAGTTTCATAACGGACATAGTGGCGGTTATCTTGGAGGGACAAAAACACTTGAGAAACTGAAGCAGCGATTTTATTGGGTTGGATGTCAACAAGCCGTATCCGACTGTATAGCAAACTGCCCACAGTGCATAGCAGCCAAAGGTTCAGTAAGAAGAAGCTGGGGACAGCTACAACAATACAAATCAGGAGCACTATTCGAGCGGATCGCAATTGATGTGGCTGGTCCCTTTCCCGTCACTGAAGCCGGAAATCGTTATGTACTTGTGATAATGGACTATTTCAGTAAATGGCCAGAGGTATATGCTACACCTAACCAGGAAGCAAAGACAGCTGTCAATGCATTCGTCGACAACTGGGTATGTCGCTATGGTGTCCCAATAGAATTACATTCCGACCAAGGAAGGAATTTCGAGTTTTCCATATTCAGGGAAATGTGCGCGTTATAATTAAGAAAACCAGAACAACGCCATTGCACCCACAGTCTGATGGCATGGCAGAAAGGTTCAATCGCACCTTAGAAGAGTACCTGCGAAAAGTAGTAAGAAACCATCAGAGGGATTGGGACGAGCACATTCCCAAATTTTTGATGGCATATAGGTCAGCTGTACGCGACTCAACATCGAGAACACCAGCCAAAATTATCTTCGGTGTTAAGCCAACTGTAGAAGAAGAGAAGGAGGACTTAAACGAACTGCATGAGTTAGTGGGTAATAGAATAAAGATGGTCAGTGACAAGATGAAGGAGGGATTTATGGAAGGACAATTGGTTCTACTTTACAACCCACAATGGAAGAAACGATTATCCCCAAAATTACAGACTCACTGGGATGGCCAGTATAAAGTGATTAAGAGAGTAAATGACATTGTATACCGGATACAGAAGCATAATAGCCGAAGGTCGAAAATGAAGATAGTACATCTCGAACGATTGGCGCACTATGGAAGAGGTGATTGTATGCCTGCTCGGGTCGAACAGGCTTAAGTGGGCGGCAGTGTTACAAATATTGGAAATAGATTTAAATAAAATGACAAGTTGGCTATATGTACTTCGCAGCACTGCCAATTAATCTCTAATTGTCAAAATGTTACAACCCTGGCCAACACAATATAGATAATATTCAAATTAACGGAAATGGAATACTCCAGAATATACAAGATCATTCGAGGCTGTGCCAATAATAAGTGTAAACAACAACAACGAAAAACCTAGCAACATATATAACACTAAGAGATGTTATTCTTAATGATCTTGTATGCAAGTATTCGCTGCTAATAAAGCTAAACAGGTTCACAAGTATACACAGCCATATACACATAGGAGAAGAATAAACAAAACCACACAACACACAGAACACTCATCCATACAACCACTCATAGTTACCATAGACAAAACACACAGAACACTCATACATAAAACCACACATAGCCACCATAAACAAAACACACAAGACAGCATTGTCATGTATACAAACACACGTATATAGCTACATGTTAAGTAAAGTACAAGCAACAACAACCATGCCCAGAAGTTTCACGAAGTTACGAGACGACGTCATTTTTTCTATATAAAGGCGCTCCCAGAGTTCAGCGAAGCGGAGTGTGATTTCAAATATAGACGTGTTAACATCGCTAAGTGTTGAGTAGTACAAATACTCGTGTTAATAAAGTAATAAATAAAGTGTTGCCGAATTATATTTCTAAAATTAATTTGTCCGTGTTTGATTTGATGCAATAAAACGAATCCTTGAAGGATAAGTAATAAAACCGTTTTTACGATAAGGTCTAAAAACGTAACAATATATATATATATATATATATATATATATATATATATATATAATGTGTCTCGTTTTATTCCATTTTCTTTATTTCATCCATCTGCATGATTTATTATTTGTTTTTCTACTAAAACGTACGTAAATACGAAA
>OY776276.1:52235121-52260121 GCA_963675445.1 Linnaemya vulpina
GGATAGCTTACCAAGGATTCAACAATCAATAGAAAAATATACTCAAGATTTACACAATAAAATATTAAGGTTAGCGATAAAAGAAAAACATATGTTGAAACATTTTCAAAAAGAGAGGGAAAGAATTTTAAAGAAATCGGATATATATTTTTCATTGGAGTAAATGGTTGAATTTTTTTTCTACGAGGAACATTTAGCTGTTTTACAAAAGAAAAAGGTAAATACTACACATAAAAATAAATTTTATAAATTAAAAAAAATTACAAGAGAAGGAATTGGATATAAAATTAAATGAAAATTGGTATAAACAAGACTAAATCTGACATACGTAAGAACATTCAATGGATACTTTTACCTGGACAAAAACACGCTTTACCTAGTAAAAAGTATGAAATTCTTATTTTAAAAGTCATATCAGAGGGAGAGGACTTAGTACAGACTTTAAATAATAAAGAAGAACAAGAGATAGCAAGAAATAGATTAACTACGGTTATAGATAACGATTTCAATAAAATTCAATTAACAAATAGAGATAAGTTTATATTAGATAAAGCTAAGAAAGCTACTAACTTCTTAAGGGAAAATAAAGATATACTTATTGTAAATGTGGATAAGGGTAATGTAACTGTAGCCATTAGTAAACAGGATTACTGTTTCGTCGTATATCCGATGGGTTATGGCAATTTATATAAATAAATGAGAACACAAGGAATTTTAGCCTAATTCAACAAATATAAGCTTTACTTATTTCAAATATATTTACGATAGTTGCCTTGTAAAGGTTCTTGGAAATAGGCAGTAATTGCTTTACATGAAGTGTTTTGATGGCGATCCAAATAGAAAGTAAATAAAAGTATTTACCTTAAATTCTTTTTGAACCGGTTCACTCGTTGAAAACCCAAAGGCTTCCACCAAGGATGACTTAAAATTTATTAAGTTTTAAAAACAGTAAAACCGCGATTCGACGACTACGTACTTAAACATTGCCGGCCACCTTGCAACAATAAATAAGATGCAACTGAATAATTATAAATGAAATCATTAAGGACTCCTGATGAATATACGTGGTATATTGAGTCATTAAGGACTCCTGTGGACTGTATAATATAATACATGTAAATATATATACATATATGTATAATTCATTTAATAAAAAAAAAATTTTTTCATATAAGTGGGCCAGGAAGGACCCCTGATGAATTCTTAAAAATAGATGGGCCAAGAAAGGACCCCTGATGAGTTATTAATATAATTGGGCCAAGAAGGGACCCTTGTTGATTTATGTAGTATAAGTCATGAGGGACTCCTGTTGATGTAAGAAATACGTTTCTTTCTTTTTGGAGTCATGAGGGACTCCTGTTGAGGTCAAAACACCTATAATATTAAATTGACAAGCGTCAATTTAATACGGCGATACCTCGTATTGCTGGTGGGAGTGCTCATGATTTCTAGGAAAACAGTAGGTTAATAAAGGTAAATTGCTAAGAAAGGGAGATTGCAAATTAAGATTTATACAAAACAACAAGCTTGGTTATTGGACGCGTAATTGTTCCACTTTGCGTTTTGACATCCACGACACGAACGTGGTCGTCAGTACCTATATGATTACCAGTGACTATACCTAACCTCCACGAAGTAGCAGGCAATTGTTCATTTTTTTTACCACTAAATCATTGATTTCAATATCCCTTTGAGGATGTTTCCATTCATACCTTTCATGGAGTTCTACCAAATATTCCTCTTTCCATCTTTTACAAAATTGGTGAATGAGTGCCTTCACCTTCCGATAACGATTAACAATACTTATGGAAGTATCGTAATTAGTTGGCTCCGGCGGAGCCAGAATAGCTAAACCAATTAAAAAGTGTCCTGGTGTTAACGCCAATGGTTCACCAGGGTTATCGGGCATAGGACATAAAGGGCGCGAATTCACGCATGCCACTATTCTATCCAATACTGTAAATAGCTTCTGAAACGTATATCTACAATTTTGAACTTCCTTTCTAAAATGAAGTTTAAAGCTTGTAACTCCAGCTTCCCAAAGGCCACCCATATGAGGGGCACCCACTGGATTAAAACTCCAATTCAAACCTTTATAACCATAGCTAGAACACACTCTAGATTGGCATTTTTTCAAAAATATTTGAAAATCTCTGGAGTGCTCATTAGATGCTCCCACGAAATTAGTACCATTGTCCGAAAACATGGTATGGGGACAACCTCTTCTCGAAATGAATCTATTGAATGCAGCCAGAAAAGTGTCAGTTGATAAATCTTTTGTAAAAAAGCACCAGAATATGCACACGTATCCTTTTGTGATTTTAGAAGATTTATTGTTGTAATTCTTTATGTCGAAAAGTCCTGCGAAATCAACTCCTGTGTTAATGAACGGTCAATAAATAGTGGTACGTTCAGAAGGAAGCGCAGCCATTATTTGACTGCAAGTGCGTTGTCAATCAATTACACAACGTTTGCAGTTATGCACTACCGTTCGAATCATGACTCGTAATCGAGGAACCCAATATTCGCATCGATAGACCCTTAGCATCAGTTGATTACTACCGTGAATAGTAAGCAAATATATGAATTCTGCCGTAAGCTTTGCAAAACGACAGCCATACGCTAATATAGTGGGATGCTGCTCACAATATGATAAAGAAGATTTCACCAATCTACAATTCAATCTCATTATATTTTGTTCGTATACAAACGGATTTAAAGGTACTAACGAGCTTTTTACTGGCAAGGGCTCTTTGTTTAAGAGACTTTCATATTCCTCTGGGTAAAAGGCTTTTTAAGCAACAATAGCCTAAGGTAATTTGACTCTATTAATTTCTTCGCTCGAAATAAGTTCCTATTCATAATTGAACCTTCCTTTATATAATTGATGCGTAGAGTGAAAGAAACGAAAAATATATGATACCACTCGTAACGCTCTATCAAGTGAGGAAAATCTATCTAAAATGTCTTCAAATTTCGAAAAAAATTAAGCATGAGCTTTTATTTTGTGACTCTCGATATCTCTATCTAAATTTTCAAAATTACTCTGATGCTAATAATTCTCTGTTTTAGACAGCCATGAAGTCCCGTGCCACCGAAGTTTACTTTCCGATAAAGTGAGCGGATCTACCCCCCGGTAGATTGTCTTCAGATCGAACATGAAACCAATTATGATTACCTGTATTTTCTTCAATGCGACAAACTCTATTTGCTATAAAGGTAGTCCACGCCGAAAGCGTTTTACGCAACCATGCCAACACGATAGATGAATCCGTCCAACAACAGACTTTAGAAATTGGTACTTCTATTTCCCTTAGAATAGTGTTCAGCAATTCTGATGCTAAGACTCAAGGGAGAAATTGACTTAACTGGCGTTACCTTCGTTTTAGAAGACAATAAATGACAATATATTTCTCCTTGTGGGGTTATGGTTCGAATATATATTTCCCCGCGTATGCCTTTTCCGAGGCATCTGAAAAGACATGAATTTTAGTCTTCGCGTCTTTATAATTTACCCATCTTGGCACCTGAATAATTTTTATTTGATTAAAGGATTGAACGAATTGTAACCACTCCTTTTCTGTTGAGGACGCAAGAGAATCATCCCAGTCAATATTATCAAGCCAAAGGATTGAACGAATTGTAACCACTCCTTTTCTGTTGAGGACGCAAGAGAATCATCCCAGTCAATATTATCAAGCCAAATGCGTTGCATTAGAATTTTGGCTTTAATAATTACAGAACTTAGCCTATATTTTGCTTTTGCCTCTAAAGGGAAAACTTTGAAAAAGAAAGAATTAAGCTGACCATTCCAAAAAATCCCTAATGTTTTGAACAGCTAGGCTCTCCAAAGGCCGACACTTTGGAATCCACTAAATGATCTATAGGCAATCCTTTCAAAATAGAAATTTTGTTAGCTGTCCATTTCCGCAATTCGAACCCAGCCGATAACAAGGCAGCAATTAGTTGATCCCTAGCCATCACCGCAAACGATTCTTCATGAGTGCCAGTCAGAACATCACCCACGTACATATCCTTCCTTAATATCTCTGCAGCCATATTAAATTCCTCCTCACAGTCATCCGCTAATTGCAATAAGGTGCGGATTGCTAAATAGGGCGCACAATTTAACCCAAAGGTTACTGTCTGCAGTTCGTAATCCACAATATTACCATCCGATGATCGATAAAGAATTCGTTGAAAGGGAGTATGGACCGAATGGACACGAATTTGTCTATACATTTTGGTAATGTCACAATTAAAGACAAACATAAACAACCTCTAACGTAAAATTAAATTCACTAAATCGGCTTGCAAAGTAGGTCCTATAAAAAGACAATCATTTAGGCCATTACCATTTGAAGTTCTATTAGAGGCATTAAAAACAACTCGAAATTTAGTTGTTTTTCTCTCCGGTTTGTTCACTGGGTGATGTGGCAAATAGCATGATTTTGTGACGGCTTGGTTATAGGATTTTACTACTGGCATATGATCTAAATGCAAATAGTCCATTAACATATTTTAATTTCTGGTTTTTTAGAGAGGGACGATTCTACTCGGATTAATTGTTTAAACGCACTAGATCTCGATATTCCCAAAGAAATCTCAAGAGGAAACTCTGGTTTAAAGGGCAACGACACTGTGTATCTACCAGTAGAATCCCGACTAGTGGTTTTCTTATAAATTTCTTCACAAAATTTATCAAAAGGCAACAAAATTTTTCTTTTTGGAGTTTCTTCCAACTCCTAAAATCTCAAAAGATTTTGATTCAAATTATCCTCTTCAGAAAAAATTTACAGCAGTGGAAAAAACATTAACATAATTATTTGCTGAAGAGTCAAGTGGACCCGTCAAAATCCATTCAAATACAGTTTTTGGGCCATTAACGATCCACAAATATTTCGGCGAACTTCACCAAGAATTATTTGGGGATATAAATCTGCACCAAGTAACAGATCTATTGATCTACTTTTATGGAAATTACGATCTGCCAATTGCAAATTCGGTAATTCCTTTCTAATATCCGAAGGACACATAAAAGATGGCAAATTACCTGATATGGCAGGTAAATCTAAAGCACACGTCTCAAATTTAAGTTCTCGATCTAATGGCGACCCCACTCTAATAGTACAAATTTTCTTACTAATTGTGGAAGCTTCTCCGTTAACACCGGAAATCTTTACATTCGTAGAATGTGACGGAAGTCGCAATCGATTTCGCAAATGTTCAGATATGAATGAAGCTTCATATGTTGGATCTATTAAGGCCCTTGCTGGATACGTTGTGTCATGGCAAATAATGGAGGCCATCGCAGTTCCTAGCAGTACAGACGAATTCTGTGAAAAGTGAAAAAGTTGACGATTAGAATTAGAGCGAGCAGCAGCTGATGTCGAAGGCATCTCTGAAGGATCAGAGGATCTGAAAACAGGATTTGTGTTTGAGTTGTTTGATACAGGTACTTCAGCGGAATTATTGATAGGATATGCCCTATGAAGCATAGTATGATGTTTCTGATTGCATTTAAAACAGAGATGTTCGCTTTTTCATGAGATTTCGAAAGACAGTTCACACAATAATAAAACTTCTTTATGTTGGAAAATCTCTCAGAAACAGACATATTTTTAAAATGACGGCAAAATTTTAACAAATGCTTAGGATATAAAACACACGAGGCCGAAGAGCGTTTTTTCGAAACATGAGCTTTGATTTTTCTATCATTTATTTTCTTTTCATTTTCTGAACTGGTAAGATCGTGTATACAATCTAACGTCTGAATTCGTTCAGTTAAAAAGAGGTTCAAATCTTGCCAAAGGGATAAGGCACCTTTGTCCTTTATTGTATGCTCTAATAGAGCGACTGTATTCGAAGGCAATCGCTGAATACAAATAAATACAACAATAGGATCCCAGTTTTGGTATCAATTTCATAAATTGACATGGCAGTCAAAAATTCATTAATACCACGTTGCAGATTTTTTAGAGCGGAGCTCGATTCTTTAGATGCGGATTCTAAATTAAAAAGAATCGAGGATTTTCGTATGTCGTCTTACGACTTTCCACGCGATATCAAATCCTCCATTCGTTAACGGACACTTCGATACAATTTCCTTAGCCTCCTTGCCCGTTTTCTTTAATAAATAACATAGTTTTTCAATGTTACTGAGGCGACTATTATTTATATACAAAGCCGTAAAAAGATCTCGAAATGTTGGCCATGAAAGATAATCCCCTTCAAAAATATCAGTATCACATGGTGGTAATGGTAAATTATGAAACACATTATCACTGGATACTGTATTTTTTGGTTCAGATCTTTTAATTCATCACCTTTAATTCGAATATTTTTCATACAACGTGCATAAGCATGCAGAGTGTTTTCATATTTTACCTCTGTAGCTTCTAATTCTTCAGCTTTGCCTTTTGCTAAAGCTTCAAGTTCTTCTATTCAATTCTCATATGTCGTTTTAACTTTTTCCCACAATGATTTTAATTCCTCATTCATTATTTCTAATGTATAGGCGTGATGATCGTCATCACGAATTTTTTCAAATCTAACTTCAAATTTGAAAATGGCATCTGAAGGACGTATAAAACTTTCAAAATGTTTCATTGTGGAATAATTCAATATATGAAAATAATAGAATATAGTGAAACTGTAATTTTATTTATTTGTACAGAAATAAATTTAAAAGTTTTTATTTTCAAAATATCAGAAGTTGTTGTATGAAAATATCGCAGATAGAACACCGAAGTGAAGGAAATATGATAATAAAAAAAAGAATCAATTTCAACCTGCTTGTGGTCACCAATATTTAATTTACCGGAGGTTAATATATAATAAAAATATAATTTTAACAATATATTTAATATATATAAATAATATATAATAAAATTATCATTAATAAATGTAATTTAATTTATTTGGTTTATGTGCAATTATACCACTGTATATATACACGTATGTATGTATAAATATGTAATGTACCTATGTACTTTTTATTTTCTTTTGAAGATTTTTTATATATGCATACATGCGTATGTATATCGAAATCAAATATTTTATTATGTTTTCTTATATACGAATTTTGTTTAATATCTTTTTGCGTGGTTATTCGCGTAAGCAAACTCACTCTTGATTATATTTATTCTAATTTTTATTCGATATTTCGTTAACAGCTTGTTAACATATTCAGAAAATAAAAATTATTAAAATTTTTTTGAAATTTTGAAATGGTTTTGAAATATGACATAAAAAACTATTCACAATATTTGTTTTTCAAATTCAATAATGTATAGAATATTTTTTTCAACATTAACAATTTATAGTAAGAATCTGCTATTCTTACTAACTAAATGTCTATAATTCTGTGCTAATTTTTCTGTATCTGTTTTAAAGTATATTCTGTGTGATGAAGGTACGTTTATTATTTCTAACATTTCTAACATTAATCGACGTTTGTAGTTATTTTCTGTATTTAATATTGAAACATTTTCAAAAACTGGAAAATGACTTGATTTAGAACAATGGAAAATAAAGCTGTTTTTGGTAAATTTATATCCCTATATTTTTTATCTGATTTGTGGCCTGCTATCCTAGTCTTTAATTTATTCTTGGTCGTACCCATGTACACTTTATTACAATTCTCTATATCAATACCCTTGCATGGTATTTTATATTCCATGCATCCCATTTTTCAATTTTATCTTTATTTTTACTAAATAGTCTGTTTAGTGTATTATACGTTCTATGAGCTATTCTATATTTATCTGTATCGTAAATTTTAGATTTTTTCAACCTCCTGGTATGTATTTTCAAGATTTAAAAAAATTTATCAAAAACTCTACGAAGAATATCTTGAATGTTTTTAATAAGGATAGCTTACCAAGGATTCAACAATCAATAGAAAAATATACTCAAGATTTACACAATAAAATATTAAGGTTAGCGATAAAAGAAAAACATATGTTGAAACATTTTCAAAAAGAGAGGGAAAGAATTTTAAAGAAATCGGATATATATTTTTCATTGGAGTAAATGGTTGAATTTTTTTTCTACGAGGAACATTTAGCTGTTTTACAAAAGAAAAAGGTAAATACTACACATAAAAATAAATTTTATAAATTAAAAAAAATTACAAGAGAAGGAATTGGATATAAAATTAAATGAAAATTGGTATAAACAAGACTAAATCTGACATACGTAAGAACATTCAATGGATACTTTTACCTGGACAAAAACACGCTTTACCTAGTAAAAAGTATGAAATTCTTATTTTAAAAGTCATATCAGAGGGAGAGGACTTAGTACAGACTTTAAATAATAAAGAAGAACAAGAGATAGCAAGAAATAGATTAACTACGGTTATAGATAACGATTTCAATAAAATTCAATTAACAAATAGAGATAAGTTTATATTAGATAAAGCTAAGAAAGCTACTAACTTCTTAAGGGAAAATAAAGATATACTTATTGTAAATGTGGATAAGGGTAATGTAACTGTAGCCATTAGTAAACAGGATTACTGTTTCGTCGTATATCCGATGGGTTATGGCAATTTATATAAATAAATGAGAACACCAGGAATTTTAGCCTAATTCAACAAATATAAGCTTTACTTATTTCAAATATATTTACGATAGTTGCCTTGTAAAGGTTCTTGGAAATAGGCAGTAATTGCTTTACATGAAGTGTTTTGATGGCGATCCAAATAGAAAGTAAATAAAAGTATTTACCTTAAATTCTTTTTGAACCGGTTCACTCGTTGAAAACCCAAAGGCTTCCACCAAGGATGACTTAAAATTTATTAAGTTTTAAAAACAGTAAAACCGCGATTCGACGACTACGTACTTAAACATTGCCGGCCACCTTGCAACAATAAATAAGATGCAACTGAATAATTATAAATGAAATCATTAAGGACTCCTGATGAATATACGTGGTATATTGAGTCATTAAGGACTCCTGTGGACTGTATAATATAATACATGTAAATATATATACATATATGTATAATTCACTTAATTAAAAAAAAAATTTTTCATATAAGTGGGCCAGGAAGGACCCCTGATGAATTCTTAAAAATAGATGGGCCAAGAAAGGACCCCTGATGAGTTATTAATATAATTGGGCCAAGAAGGGACCCTTGTTGATTTATGTAGTATAAGTCATGAGGGACTCCTGTTGATGTAAGAAATACGTTTCTTTCTTTTTGGAGTCATGAGGGACTCCTGTTGAGGTCAAAACACCTATAATATTAAATTGACAAGCGTCAATTTAATACGGCGATACCTCGTATTGCTGGTGGGAGTGCTCATGATTTCTAGGAAAACAGTAGGTTAATAAAGGTAAATTGCTAAGAAAGGGAGATTGCAAATTAAGATTTATACAAAACAACAAGCTTGGTTATTGGACGCGTAATTGTTCCACTTTGCGTTTTGACATCCACGACACGAACGTGGTCGTCAGTACCTATATGATTACCAGTGACTATACCTAACCTCCACGAAGTAGCAGGCAATTGTTCATTTTTTTTACCACTAAATCATTGATTTCAATATCCCTTTGAGGATGTTTCCATTCATACCTTTCATGGAGTTCTACCAAATATTCCTCTTTCCATCTTTTACAAAATTGGTGAATGAGTGCCTTCACCTTCCGATAACGATTAACAATACTTATGGAAGTATCGTAATTAGTTGGCTCCGGCGGAGCCAGAATAGCTAAACCAATTAAAAAGTGTCCTGGTGTTAACGCCAATGGTTCACCAGGGTTATCGGGCATAGGACATAAAGGGCGCGAATTCACGCATGCCACTATTCTATCCAATACTGTAAATAGCTTCTGAAACGTATATCTACAATTTTGAACTTCCTTTCTAAAATGAAGTTTAAAGCTTGTAACTCCAGCTTCCCAAAGGCCACCCATATGAGGGGCACCCACTGGATTAAAACTCCAATTCAAACCTTTATAACCATAGCTAGAACACACTCTAGATTGGCATTTTTTCAAAAATATTTGAAAATCTCTGGAGTGCTCATTAGATGCTCCCACGAAATTAGTACCATTGTCCGAAAACATGGTATGGGGACAACCTCTTCTCGAAATGAATCTATTGAATGCAGCCAGAAAAGTGTCAGTTGATAAATCTTTTGTAAAAAAGCACCAGAATATGCACACGTATCCTTTTGTGATTTTAGAAGATTTATTGTTGTAATTCTTTATGTCGAAAAGTCCTGCGAAATCAACTCCTGTGTTAATGAACGGTCAATAAATAGTGGTACGTTCAGAAGGAAGCGCAGCCATTATTTGACTGCAAGTGCGTTGTCAATCAATTACACAACGTTTGCAGTTATGCACTACCGTTCGAATCATGACTCGTAATCGAGGAACCCAATATTCGCATCGATAGACCCTTAGCATCAGTTGATTACTACCGTGAATAGTAAGCAAATATATGAATTCTGCCGTAAGCTTTGCAAAACGACAGCCATACGCTAATATAGTGGGATGCTGCTCGCAATATGATAAAGAAGATTTCACCAATCTACAATTCAATCTCATTATATTTTGTTCGTATACAAACGGATTTAAAGGTACTAACGAGCTTTTTACTGGCAAGGGCTCTTTGTTTAAGAGACTTTCATATTCCTCTGGGTAAAAGGCTTTTTAAGCAACAATAGCCTAAGGTAATTTGACTCTATTAATTTCTTCGCTCGAAATAAGTTCCTATTCATAATTGAACCTTCCTTTATATAATTGATGCGTAGAGTGAAAGAAACGAAAAATATATGATACCACTCGTAACGCTCTATCAAGTGAGGAAAATCTATCTAAAATGTCTTCAAATTTCGAAAAAAATTAAGCATGAGCTTTTATTTTGTGACTCTCGATATCTCTATCTAAATTTTCAAAATTACTCTGATGCTAATAATTCTCTGTTTTAGACAGCCATGAAGTCCCGTGCCACCGAAGTTTACTTTCCGATAAAGTGAGCGGATCTACCCCCCGGTAGATTGTCTTCAGATCGAACATGAAACCAATTATGATTACCTGTATTTTCTTCAATGCGACAAACTCTATTTGCTATAAAGGTAGTCCACGCCGAAAGCGTTTTACGCAACCATGCCAACACGATAGATGAATCCGTCCAACAACAGACTTTAGAAATTGGTACTTCTATTTCCCTTAGAATAGTGTTCAGCAATTCTGATGCTAAGACTCAAGGGAGAAATTGACTTAACTGGAGTTACCTTCGTTTTAGAAGACAATAAATGACAATATATTTCTCCTTGTGGGGTTATGGTTCGAATATATATTTCCCCGCGTATGCCTTTTCCGAGGCATCTGAAAAGACATGAATTTTAGTCTTCGCGTCTTTATAATTTACCCATCTTGGCACCTGAATAATTTTTATTTGATTAAAGGATTGAACGAATTGTAACCACTCCTTTTCTGTTGAGGACGCAAGAGAATCATCCCAGTCAATATTATCAAGCCAAATGCGTTGCATTAGAATTTTGGCTTTAATAATTACAGAACTTAGTCTATATTTTGCTTTTGCCTCTAAAGGGAAAACTTTGAAAAAGAAAGAATTAAGCTGACCATTCCAAAAAATCCCTAATGTTTTGAACAGCTAGGCTCTCCAAAGGCCGAAACTTTGGAATCCACTAAATGATCTATAGGCAATCCTTTCAAAATAGAAATTTTGTTAGCTGTCCATTTCCGCAATTCGAACCCAGCCGATAACAAGGCAGCAATTAGTTGATCCCTAGCCATCACCGCAAACGATTCTTCATGAGTGCCAGTCAGAACATCACCCACGTACATATCCTTCCTTAATATCTCTGCAGCCATATTAAATTCCTCCTCACAGTCATCCGCTAATTGCAATAAGGTGCGGATTGCTAAATAGGGCGCACAATTTAACCCAAAGGTTACTGTCTGCAGTTCGTAATCCACAATATTACCATCCGATGATCGATAAAGAATTCGTTGAAAGGGAGTATGGACCGAATGGACACGAATTTGTCTATACATTTTGGTAATGTCACAATTAAAGACAAACATAAACAACCTCTAACGTAAAATTAAATTCACTAAATCGGCTTGCAAAGTAGGTCCTATAAAAAGACAATCATTTAGGCCATTACCATTTGAAGTTCTATTAGAGGCATTAAAAACAACTCGAAATTTAGTTGTTTTTCTCTCCGGTTTGTTCACTGGGTGATGTGGCAAATAGCATGATTTTGTGACGGCTTGGTTATAGGATTCTACTACTGGCATATGATCTAAATGCAAATAGTCCATTAACATATTTTAATTTCTGGTTTTTTAGAGAGGGACGATTCTACTCGGATTAATTGTTTAAACGCACTAGATCTCGATATTCCCGAAGAAATCTCAAGAGGAAACTCTGGTTTAAAGGGCAACGACACTGTGTATCTACCAGTAGAATCCCGACTAGTGGTTTTCTTATAAATTTCTTCACAAAATTTATCAAAAGGCAACACAATTTTTCTTTTTGGAGTTTCTTCCAACTCCTAAAATCTCAAAAGATTTTGATTCAAATTATCCTCTTCAGAAAAAATTTACAGCAGTGGAAAAAACATTAACATAATTATTTGCTGAAGAGTCAAGTGGACCCGTCAAAATCCATTCAAATACAGTTTTTGGGCCATTAACGATCCACAAATATTTCGGCGAACTTCACCAAGAATTATTTGGGGATATAAATCTGCACCAAGTAACAGATCTATTGATCTACTTTTATGGAAATTACGATCTGCCAATTGCAAATTCGGTAATTCCTTTCTAATATCCGAAGGACACATAAAAGATGGCAAATTACCTGATATGGCAGGTAAATCTAAAGCACACGTCTCAAATTTAAGTTCTCGATCTAATGGCGACCCCACTCTAATAGTACAAATTTTCTTACTAATTGTGGAAGCTTCTCCGTTAACACCGGAAATCTTTACATTCGTAGAATGTGACGGAAGTCGCAATCGATTTCGCAAATGTTCAGATATGAATGAAGCTTCATATGTTGGATCTATTAAGGCCCTTGCTGGATACGTTGTATCATGGCAAATAATGGAGGCCATCGCAGTTCCTAGCAGTACAGACGAATTCTGTGAAAAGTGAAAAAGTTGACGAATAGAATTAGAGCGAGCAGCAGCTGATGTCGAAGGCATCTCTGAAGGATCAGAGGATCTGAAAACAGGATTTGTGTTTGAGTTGTTTGATACAGGTACTTCAGCGGAATTATTGATAGGATATGCCCTATGAAGCATAGTATGATGTTTCTGATTGCATTTAAAACAGAGATGTTCGCTTTTTCATGAGATTTCGAAAGACAGTTCACACAATAATAAAACTTCTTTATGTTGGAAAATCTCTCAGAAACAGACATATTTTTAAAATGACGGCAAAATTTTAACAAATGCTTAGGATATAAAACACACGAGGCCGAAGAGCGTTTTTTCGAAACATGAGCTTTGATTTTTCTATCATTTATTTTCTTTTCATTTTCTGAACTGGTAAGATCGTGTATACAATCTAACGTCTGAATTCGTTCAGTTAAAAAGAGGTTCAAATCTTGCCAAAGGGATAAGGCACCTTTGTCCTTTATTGTATGCTCTAATAGAGCGACTGTATTCGAAGGCAATCGCTGAATACAAATAAATACAACAATAGGATCCCAGTTTTGGTATCAATTTCATAAATTGACATGGCAGTCAAAAATTCATTAATACCACGTTGCAGATTTTTTAGAGCGGAGCTCGATTCTTTAGATGCGGATTCTAAATTAAAAAGAATCGAGGATTTTCGTATGTCGTCTTACGACTTTCCACGCGATATCAAATCCTCCATTCGTTAACGGACACTTCGATACAATTTCCTTAGCCTCCTTGCCCGTTTTCTTTAATAAATAACATAGTTTTTCAATGTTACTGAGGCGACTATTATTTATATACAAAGCCGTAAAAAGATCTCGAAATGTTGGCCATGAAAGATAATCCCCTTCAAAAATATCAGTATCACATGGTGGTAATGGTAAATTATGAAACACATTATCACTGGATACTGTATTTTTTGGTTCAGATCTTTTAATTCATCACCTTTAATTCGAATATTTTTCATACAACGTGCATAAGCATGCAGAGTGTTTTCATATTTTACCTCTGTAGCTTCTAATTCTTCAGCTTTGCCTTTTGCTAAAGCTTCAAGTTCTTCTATTCAATTCTCATATGTCGTTATAACTTTTTCCCACAATGATTTTAATTCCTCATTCATTATTTCTAATGTATAGGCGTGATGATCGTCATCACGAATTTTTTCAAATCTAACTTCAAATTTGAAAATGGCATCTGAAGGACGTATAAAACTTTCAAAATGTTTCATTGTGGAATAATTCAATATATGAAAATAATAGAATATAGTGAAACTGTAATTTTATTTATTTGTACAGAAATAAATTTAAAAGTTTTTATTTTCAAAATATCAGAAGTTGTTGTATGAAAATATCGCAGATAGAACACCGAAGTGAAGGAAATATGATAATAAAAAAAAGAATCAATTTCAACCTGCTTGTGGTCACCAATATTTAATTTACCGGAGGTTAATATATAATAAAAATATAATTTTAACAATATATTTAATATATATAAATAATATATAATAAAATTATCATTAATAAATGTAATTTAATTTATTTGGTTTATGTGCAATTATACCACTGTATATATACACGTATGTATGTATAAATATGTAATGTACCTATGTACTTTTTATTTTCTTTTGAAGATTTTTTATATATGCATACATGCGTATGTATATCGAAATCAAATATTTTATTATGTTTTCTTATATACGAATTTTGTTTAATATCTTTTTGCGTGGTTATTCGCGTAAGCAAACTCACTCTTGATTATATTTATTCTAATTTTTATTCGATATTTCGTTAACAGCTTGTTAACATATTCAGAAAATAAAAATTATTAAAATTTTTTTGAAATTTTGAAATGGTTTTGAAATATGACATAAAAAACTATTCACAATATTTGTTTTTCAAATTCAATAATGTATAGAATATTTTTTTCAACATTAACAATTTATAGTAAGAATCTGCTATTCTTACTAACTAAATGTCTATAATTCTGTGCTAATTTTTCTGTATCTGTTTTAAAGTATATTCTGTGTGATGAAGGTACGTTTATTATTTCTAACATTTCTAACATTAATCGACGTTTGTAGTTATTTTCTGTATTTAATATTGAAACATTTTCAAAAACTGGAAAATGACTTGATTTAGAACAATGGAAAATAAAGCTGTTTTTGGTAAATTTATATCCCTATATTTTTTATCTGATTTGTGGCCTGCTATCCTAGTCTTTAATTTATTCTTGGTCGTACCCATGTACACTTTATTACAATTCTCTATATCAATACCCTTGCATGGTATTTTATATTCCATGCATCCCATTTTTCAATTTTATCTTTATTTTTACTAAATAGTCTGTTTAGTGTATTATACGTTCTATGAGCTATTCTATATTTATCTGTATCGTAAATTTTAGATTTTTTCAACCTCCTGGTATGTATTTTCAAGATTTAAAAAAATTTATCAAAAACTCTACGAAGAATATCTTGAATGTTTTTAATAAGGATAGCTTACCAAGGATTCAACAATCAATAGAAAAATATACTCAAGATTTACACAATAAAATATTAAGGTTAGCGATAAAAGAAAAACATATGTTGAAACATTTTCAAAAAGAGAGGGAAAGAATTTTAAAGAAATCGGATATATATTTTTCATTGGAGTAAATGGTTGAATTTTTTTTCTACGAGGAACATTTAGCTGTTTTACAAAAGAAAAAGGTAAATACTACACATAAAAATAAATTTTATAAATTAAAAAAAATTACAAGAGAAGGAATTGGATATAAAATTAAATGAAAATTGGTATAAACAAGACTAAATCTGACATACGTAAGAACATTCAATGGATACTTTTACCTGGACAAAAACACGCTTTACCTAGTAAAAAGTATGAAATTCTTATTTTAAAAGTCATATCAGAGGGAGAGGACTTAGTACAGACTTTAAATAATAAAGAAGAACAAGAGATAGCAAGAAATAGATTAACTACGGTTATAGATAACGATTTCAATAAAATTCAATTAACAAATAGAGATAAGTTTATATTAGATAAAGCTAAGAAAGCTACTAACTTCTTAAGGGAAAATAAAGATATACTTATTGTAAATGTGGATAAGGGTAATGTAACTGTAGCCATTAGTAAACAGGATTACTGTTTCGTCGTATATCCGATGGGTTATGGCAATTTATATAAATAAATGAGAACACAAGGAATTTTAGCCTAATTCAACAAATATAAGCTTTACTTATTTCAAATATATTTACGATAGTTGCCTTGTAAAGGTTCTTGGAAATAGGCAGTAATTGCTTTACATGAAGTGTTTTGATGGCGATCCAAATAGAAAGTAAATAAAAGTATTTACCTTAAATTCTTTTTGAACCGGTTCACTCGTTGAAAACCCAAAGGCTTCCACCAAGGATGACTTAAAATTTATTAAGTTTTAAAAACAGTAAAACCGCGATTCGACGACTACGTACTTAAACATTGCCGGCCACCTTGCAACAATAAATAAGATGCAACTGAATAATTATAAATGAAATCATTAAGGACTCCTGATGAATATACGTGGTATATTGAGTCATTAAGGACTCCTGTGGACTGTATAATATAATACATGTAAATATATATACATATATGTATAATTCACTTAATTAAAAAAAAAATTTTTCATATAAGTGGGCCAGGAAGGACCCCTGATGAATTCTTAAAAATAGATGGGCCAAGAAAGGACCCCTGATGAGTTATTAATATAATTGGGCCAAGAAGGGACCCTTGTTGATTTATGTAGTATAAGTCATGAGGGACTCCTGTTGATGTAAGAAATACGTTTCTTTCTTTTTGGAGTCATGAGGGACTCCTGTTGAGGTCAAAACACCTATAATATTAAATTGACAAGCGTCAATTTAATACGGCGATACCTCGTATTGCTGGTGGGAGTGCTCATGATTTCTAGGAAAACAGTAGGTTAATAAAGGTAAATTGCTAAGAAAGGGAGATTGCAAATTAAGATTTATACAAAACAACAAGCTTGGTTATTGGACGCGTAATTGTTCCACTTTGCGTTTTGACATCCACGACACGAACGTGGTCGTCAGTACCTATATGATTACCAGTGACTATACCTAACCTCCACGAAGTAGCAGGCAATTGTTCATTTTTTTTACCACTAAATCATTGATTTCAATATCCCTTTGAGGATGTTTCCATTCATACCTTTCATGGAGTTCTACCAAATATTCCTCTTTCCATCTTTTACAAAATTGGTGAATGAGTGCCTTCACCTTCCGATAACGATTAACAATACTTATGGAAGTATCGTAATTAGTTGGCTCCGGCGGAGCCAGAATAGCTAAACCAATTAAAAAGTGTCCTGGTGTTAACGCCAATGGTTCACCAGGGTTATCGGGCATAGGACATAAAGGGCGCGAATTCACGCATGCCACTATTCTATCCAATACTGTAAATAGCTTCTGAAACGTATATCTACAATTTTGAACTTCCTTTCTAAAATGAAGTTTAAAGCTTGTAACTCCAGCTTCCCAAAGGCCACCCATATGAGGGGCACCCACTGGATTAAAACTCCAATTCAAACCTTTATAACCATAGCTAGAACACACTCTAGATTGGCATTTTTTCAAAAATATTTGAAAATCTCTGGAGTGCTCATTAGATGCTCCCACGAAATTAGTACCATTGTCCGAAAACATGGTATGGGGACAACCTCTTCTCGAAATGAATCTATTGAATGCAGCCAGAAAAGTGTCAGTTGATAAATCTTTTGTAAAAAAGCACCAGAATATGCACACGTATTCTTTTGTGATTTTAGAAGATTTATTGTTGTAATTCTTTATGTCGAAAAGTCCTGCGAAATCAACTCCTGTGTTAATGAACGGTCAATAAATAGTGGTACGTTCAGAAGGAAGCGCAGCCATTATTTGACTGCAAGTGCGTTGTCAATCAATTACACAACGTTTGCAGTTATGCACTACCGTTCGAATCATGACTCGTAATCGAGGAACCCAATATTCGCATCGATAGACCCTTAGCATCAGTTGATTACTACCGTGAATAGTAAGCAAATATATGAATTCTGCCGTAAGCTTTGCAAAACGACAGCCATACGCTAATATAGTGGGATGCTGCTCGCAATATGATAAAGAAGATTTCACCAATCTACAATTCAATCTCATTATATTTTGTTCGTATACAAACGGATTTAAAGGTACTAACGAGCTTTTTACTGGCAAGGGCTCTTTGTTTAAGAGACTTTCATATTCCTCTGGGTAAAAGGCTTTTTAAGCAACAATAGCCTAAGGTAATTTGACTCTATTAATTTCTTCGCTCGAAATAAGTTCCTATTCATAATTGAACCTTCCTTTATATAATTGATGCGTAGAGTGAAAGAAACGAAAAATATATGATACCACTCGTAACGCTCTATCAAGTGAGGAAAATCTATCTAAAATGTCTTCAAATTTCGAAAAAAATTAAGCATGAGCTTTTATTTTGTGACTCTCGATATCTCTATCTAAATTTTCAAAATTACTCTGATGCTAATAATTCTCTGTTTTAGACAGCCATGAAGTCCCGTGCCACCGAAGTTTACTTTCCGATAAAGTGAGCGGATCTACCCCCCGGTAGATTGTCTTCAGATCGAACATGAAACCAATTATGATTACCTGTATTTTCTTCAATGCGACAAACTCTATTTGCTATAAAGGTAGTCCACGCCGAAAGCGTTTTACGCAACCATGCCAACACGATAGATGAATCCGTCCAACAACAGACTTTAGAAATTGGTACTTCTATTTCCCTTAGAATAGTGTTCAGCAATTCTGATGCTAAGACTCAAGGGAGAAATTGACTTAACTGGAGTTACCTTCGTTTTAGAAGACAATAAATGACAATATATTTCTCCTTGTGGGGTTATGGTTCGAATATATATTTCCCCGCGTATGCCTTTTCCGAGGCATCTGAAAAGACATGAATTTTAGTCTTCGCGTCTTTATAATTTACCCATCTTGGCACCTGAATAATTTTTATTTGATTAAAGGATTGAACGAATTGTAACCACTCCTTTTCTGTTGAGGACGCAAGAGAATCATCCCAGTCAATATTATCAAGCCAAATGCGTTGCATTAGAATTTTGGCTTTAATAATTACAGAACTTAGTCTATATTTTGCTTTTGCCTCTAAAGGGAAAACTTTGAAAAAGAAAGAATTAAGCTGACCATTCCAAAAAATCCCTAATGTTTTGAACAGCTAGGCTCTCCAAAGGCCGAAACTTTGGAATCCACTAAATGATCTATAGGCAATCCTTTCAAAATAGAAATTTTGTTAGCTGTCCATTTCCGCAATTCGAACCCAGCCGATAACAAGGCAGCAATTAGTTGATCCCTAGCCATCACCGCAAACGATTCTTCATGAGTGCCAGTCAGAACATCACCCACGTACATATCCTTCCTTAATATCTCTGCAGCCATATTAAATTCCTCCTCACAGTCATCCGCTAATTGCAATAAGGTGCGGATTGCTAAATAGGGCGCACAATTTAACCCAAAGGTTACTGTCTGCAGTTCGTAATCCACAATATTACCATCCGATGATCGATAAAGAATTCGTTGAAAGGGAGTATGGACCGAATGGACACGAATTTGTCTATACATTTTGGTAATGTCACAATTAAAGACAAACATAAACAACCTCTAACGTAAAATTAAATTCACTAAATCGGCTTGCAAAGTAGGTCCTATAAAAAGACAATCATTTAGGCCATTACCATTTGAAGTTCTATTAGAGGCATTAAAAACAACTCGAAATTTAGTTGTTTTTCTCTCCGGTTTGTTCACTGGGTGATGTGGCAAATAGCATGATTTTGTGACGGCTTGGTTATAGGATTCTACTACTGGCATATGATCTAAATGCAAATAGTCCATTAACATATTTTAATTTCTGGTTTTTTAGAGAGGGACGATTCTACTCGGATTAATTGTTTAAACGCACTAGATCTCGATATTCCCGAAGAAATCTCAAGAGGAAACTCTGGTTTAAAGGGCAACGACACTGTGTATCTACCAGTAGAATCCCGACTAGTGGTTTTCTTATAAATTTCTTCACAAAATTTATCAAAAGGCAACACAATTTTTCTTTTTGGAGTTTCTTCCAACTCCTAAAATCTCAAAAGATTTTGATTCAAATTATCCTCTTCAGAAAAAATTTACAGCAGTGGAAAAAACATTAACATAATTATTTGCTGAAGAGTCAAGTGGACCCGTCAAAATCCATTCAAATACAGTTTTTGGGCCATTAACGATCCACAAATATTTCGGCGAACTTCACCAAGAATTATTTGGGGATATAAATCTGCACCAAGTAACAGATCTATTGATCTACTTTTATGGAAATTACGATCTGCCAATTGCAAATTCGGTAATTCCTTTCTAATATCCGAAGGACACATAAAAGATGGCAAATTACCTGATATGGCAGGTAAATCTAAAGCACACGTCTCAAATTTAAGTTCTCGATCTAATGGCGACCCCACTCTAATAGTACAAATTTTCTTACTAATTGTGGAAGCTTCTCCGTTAACACCGGAAATCTTTACATTCGTAGAATGTGACGGAAGTCGCAATCGATTTCGCAAATGTTCAGATATGAATGAAGCTTCATATGTTGGATCTATTAAGGCCCTTGCTGGATACGTTGTATCATGGCAAATAATGGAGGCCATCGCAGTTCCTAGCAGTACAGACGAATTCTGTGAAAAGTGAAAAAGTTGACGATTAGAATTAGAGCGAGCAGCAGCTGATGTCGAAGGCATCTCTGAAGGATCAGAGGATCTGAAAACAGGATTTGTGTTTGAGTTGTTTGATACAGGTACTTCAGCGGAATTATTGATAGGATATGCCCTATGAAGCATAGTATGATGTTTCTGATTGCATTTAAAACAGAGATGTTCGCTTTTTCATGAGATTTCGAAAGACAGTTCACACAATAATAAAACTTCTTTATGTTGGAAAATCTCTCAGAAACAGACATATTTTTAAAATGACGGCAAAATTTTAACAAATGCTTAGGATATAAAACACACGAGGCCGAAGAGCGTTTTTTCGAAACATGAGCTTTGATTTTTCTATCATTTATTTTCTTTTCATTTTCTGAACTGGTAAGATCGTGTATACAATCTAACGTCTGAATTCGTTCAGTTAAAAAGAGGTTCAAATCTTGCCAAAGGGATAAGGCACCTTTGTCCTTTATTGTATGCTCTAATAGAGCGACTGTATTCGAAGGCAATCGCTGAATACAAATAAATACAACAATAGGATCCCAGTTTTGGTATCAATTTCATAAATTGACATGGCAGTCAAAAATTCATTAATACCACGTTGCAGATTTTTTAGAGCGGAGCTCGATTCTTTAGATGCGGATTCTAAATTAAAAAGAATCGAGGATTTTCGTATGTCGTCTTACGTCTTTCCACGCGATATCAAATCCTCCATTCGTTAACGGACACTTCGATACAATTTCCTTAGCCTCCTTGCCCGTTTTCTTTAATAAATAACATAATTTTTCAATGTTACTGAGGCGACTATTATTTATATACAAAGCCGTAAAAAGATCTCGAAATGTTGGCCATGAAAGATAATCCCCTTCAAAAATATCAGTATCACATGGTGGTAATGGTAAATTATGAAACACATTATCACTGGATACTGTATTTTTTGGTTCAGATCTTTTAATTCATCACCTTTAATTCGAATATTTTTCATACAACGTGCATAAGCATGCAGAGTGTTTTCATATTTTACCTCTGTAGCTTCTAATTCTTCAGCTTTGCCTTTTGCTAAAGCTTCAAGTTCTTCTATTCAATTCTCATATGTCGTTTTAACTTTTTCCCACAATGATTTTAATTCCTCATTCATTATTTCTAATGTATAGGCGTGATGATCGTCATCACGAATTTTTTCAAATCTAACTTCAAATTTGAAAATGGCATCTGAAGGACGTATAAAACTTTCAAAATGTTTCATTGTGGAATAATTCAATATATGAAAATAATAGAATATAGTGAAACTGTAATTTTATTTATTTGTACAGAAATAAATTTAAAAGTTTTTATTTTCAAAATATCAGAAGTTGTTGTATGAAAATATCGCATATAGAACACCGAAGTGAAGGAAATATGATAATAAAAAAAAGAATCAATTTCAACCTGCTTGTGGTCACCAATATTTAATTTACCGGAGGTTAATATATAATAAAAATATAATTTTAATAATATATTTAATATATATAAATAATATATAATAAAATTATCATTAATAAATGTAATTTAATTTATTTGGTTTATGTGCAATTATACCACTGTATATATACACGTATGTATGTATAAATATGTAATGTACCTATGTACTTTTTATTTTCTTTTGAAGATTTTTTATATATGCATACATGCGTATGTATATCGAAATCAAATATTTTATTATGTTTTCTTATATACGAATTTTGTTTAATTTCTTTTTGCGTGGTTATTCGCGTAAGCAAACTCACTCTTGATTTATTTGTCACTTTAATTTTTTCTTTTCTCTGTACAATGCACAAGAACTCAATATATATTGTGTAAATCGCAAATTAATTATTAACAATTATTTTTACCGACACTATTTTATTAATATAACCAAAGCTGTTATCATATGCAAGTGCAAATTTTTCAAGTATGTGTGTATCAGAGAACGAAATAGTGTACTTTTTTAGCCTTTGTATACACAAGTTTACATCAACGACATCGAAAAGAAGAAAGAGGCTGACTTCCAAAACGTCAATTGCTTTGTGTTTGAACAAAGAATCATATTTCATAACGCCGCAGTACAATAATTATACAATGTATACCATTTCAAAACGCCGCCACCAAGCATTTTTTATGCAGTAAGAAAGCAAGCAAGTCATCGGTTTTATAGTTGATGCATTGCTTCGGAACTTTGCATGTGTATGGGGTTTAAATACAGTAGCAATACTGTATACAAACTTTGTATACGAACGTTTTGGAAGTCAGCCAGAATTGAAAAATGTATACATGCCATACTTTATACATAAATACATCTTGAGTGTACAGGACTGTGCATTGAAGACATTGAAAACATTGAAAAAATTTAAGACATTGAAAACTTTGAATACATTGAAAATATTGAATTCACTTTATGTCCGCATACACATTTGCGGTGATGATAACATTATATTTGTTTTTGTATCTTCATGAAATTAATGGATGTGTGCGCAGCAGAGAATATTAGTTTTTGCGTATTCAAAAAATTTGTGTGTGTGTGTGCGCAGTAGAAAGAAATTACCCTCTACCATTCGTGTGTTTGTGTGCAAACCACCATGTCGGAATTTGAGCTAGCCATGAGGTAACTTATGGTTGATTATGCGTTAGCTCACAAAATCCCATCATGGCATTTACACGAGATGTACACAAGTACAGGCCGAAGGTGTACACAACGAAAAGAGTACACAACGAAAGAAAGGCAATGTATTGAGGGTGTACATTATACAGCGGGTGTACATAAAATTTGTTGTACATTATTTCGTTCTCTGGTGTGTATTTGCATATGCGAGTGTGTTTTGTTGTTTTATGTTCACTTCACTAAATCAACCAACTCTTAATAACAATTTACTAACCTGTTTTCCTAAGTTTTATTTACCAAAATTTAAAAGTGAAAATTTACTAAAGCTTCCTCGTGAAGGATGTTGCGTTGAATTTAATTCCTTGTAGAATCCGGCTCAAAAGACCAATGTTTCGGCATATATCCGATGGGTTATGGCAATATATGTAAATCAATGAGAACACAAGGAATTTTAGTATAATTCAACAAATATAAGCTTTACTTATTTCAAATATATTTACGATAGTTGCCTTGTAAAGGTTCTTGGAAATAGGCAGTAATTGCTTTACATGAAGTGTTTTGATGGCGATCCAAATAGAAAGTAAATAAAAGTATTTACCTTAAATTCTTTTTGAACACAACAACATTTAAGTACGGTTACCGGTTCACTCGTTGGAAACCCAAAGGCTTCCAACAAGGATGACTTAAAATTTATCAAAAGTTTTAAAAACAGTAAAACCGCGATTTGACGACTACGTACTTAAACACTACATCTACATATTCTATTTAATGCAGTAAGAAAAGTGTCAGTTGATACATTTAACGCTGCTTCCAAATGTATTGCTTTTGTAAAAAAGCACCAGAATATGCACACGTATCCTTTCGTGATTTTAGAAGATTTATTGTTGTAATTCTTTATGTCGAAAGGTCCTGCGAAATCAACTCCTGTGTTAATGAACGGTCGATCAATATAATAGTAATATACGTTCAGAAGGAAGCGCAGCCATTATTTGACTGCAAGTACGTTGTCGATAAATTATACAACGTTTGCAGTTATGTATTACCGTTCGAATCATGACTCGTAATCGAGGAACTCAATATTCGCATCAGTTGATTACTACCGTGAATAGTAAGCAAATGTATGAATTCTGCCGTAAGCTTTGCAAAACGACAGCCATATGCTAATAATTTAAGAATCAATACTATTATAGGAGATATTACAAATTATAATTTAATTAATAGATATTATAACATCTAATTATCAGAACAGGCTAAAAACGAATACTGCAGTTGCTCCTCGTATATATGGATTACCAAAAATGCATAAAGAAAATTTTCCATTAAGACCTATATGTTCTTTTATTACTTCACCTTCATATGAACAATGCAGATATATTACAAATATTTTAAAAAATATTACTAAGGATTCTAAATATAATATCAAAAATTCAAT
>OY776276.1:52262621-52267621 GCA_963675445.1 Linnaemya vulpina
TGCATTGCCAACAAGCACAATTTTAAAAAGGAATTTGTAGTCCTCCATTTATCTGAAAATAAATATACACTGTAGTAGTACTAGATATTCTCTTTCAATTAAAGTTTTATTTGTTGCGATTTAATTGTTGATCCACAATCATTAGTAAACTATAATCAACTTCTTTATATATTGCAAAATCTCTTAGATGACGAAAAATAACAGATTCATATAGAATCCAATTTCTTTAGAAATTAGATTCTATATGACTACAAGTCATATGATTACAAGTGTTTAATACATATGATTAAACACTTGTCAAGCATTAATTTTTAGTTTAATTTTATAGATTTGTAATAAGATTTTCAAATAATTTAATATATTCATCCAAATCACTCTTCAAATTTGTCTAATTTTTTATAAAGCATCTTCGGTCACACTTATAAATAAATTTCAACTTATACGCGCATAATGGTTGATGTGATTTGAAAATAATATTGTAGCCTTAAGCTGGATTCACCCATGGTAGTTTGACGTTTCTCTTTTAGAGAGTGAGAGGGAGAGAGTGAAAAAGAGTAACTTGTTTCGGAACCTGAATTGGTTTAATTTTAATTCACGTTCCGAAACATTGCAACTGTGCTGCCAGAAAGTTTAATTTCTTAAGTGAATAGAACTGAGATGCCACAGCATATTATATGTACAGATGTATAGCAAAATACAGAACTTGTTTTATACTTTTGTGTGTGTAACAACACACTTGTTTCATATTGTTTGTGTATATAATAAAATACGGAGCACTTGTTTTGTATTGTTTGGTATTAAAAAATATATATCTGGTGAATATTGTTATAAATAAAATTAAATATATAGTGGTATTTCCGAATCGTAAAACTCACACACATAAGCTGTGTTCATTTACTAAAAATTTGTACAAATTTGTAACAATTGTTACTGGAAAGCGTTCATTAACTCAAAAAATTTGCAACGAGAGACCGGCGAAAGTTACAAGTAAAATTTTTACTTGTAATAATTATTCAAACAGCTGTTTTGCGTTTGTGTTTATAAAACAATATTTCTAAATCAAGTTGAAAATAAAAATATTTTGGAAAATTTAAGAAATTGTAAGTAAATGTAAACTTTTAAAACCATAAAAAGTATTAAAATGATAACAAATTTATTTTTGTGTAACTTAGGAACTACAGAAGCAAAATAAGATCTATAATTTAATTGAACTAAGCAACACAGTATCTGGTACATCAGTGGCAAAGGATGTAACAGACCAGGTGTTATTATTAGTGTTGTAAATATTATGAGTACCTAGCTACTCGGTAGTTTACACTAAGCAGGCAAACAATACAATTAGTTCAGATATCTATTTGCAAATATATATTTGATTATATATCTAACGCTGACAGCAACATAATATTTTATTTTGGATAAAGCTTTTTATGACAATGAAAATCAAAATTGCTTAAATTGCTTATTTATGGTTACAAAGAGATATTTTCTCTTAAGAAAAAGCAATCGAACTCAAAATTTGGATCTTGTAAATCTACATGAAATTAGGTAAATTCGCAAAAGTTGTTGGTGTACATATGAAATGAAACATAGTTCATTGTATGTAACCAACAAACAAAACGTTCAAACCTACTATGAACTTAAGTTCAGTTCAACTCACATTTACTTGCGCGTTAATATAGTTTCTTATTAGTGTTTACATAAATAGTTTTTCATAAAATCACATTAAAAAATACTTAATATTATATAATTATTATAATAGTAACGCAATGAGGTGCCAAAACAATAATGCTGAATATAAATGACCATAATCATTATTTTTATAATAATATATGTATAATTTCTCCAAACAATAAAGGGGTAGTTATGAGTACGCATATATACCTATACATTACAACACTACTTTGACTTGCAAATTTTTACTAGTAAAGTGTTAATTTACTTTTCCACATTTTTGAGAGTAAATGTGGAAAATTTCTTGTTACTCTCTCGTTACTAATATTTACTAGTAAAGTAAATAAACATACCTATCAGATAGCAATCGTGTTTTTTTTCGGCTACACGTACATGGCGGCTCTGATAGATGAATATCAATCATCTTTTGATATTTTTATTTGGCGCCCAATTTTTTGTACATCACCGTGTCCGATTAAGAAGAAAAAACGACATTTGCTTGTTAAATTTGTTGCGTGAAGACATGGAGAAGTGCGCGAATGAAAAAAATATATTTTACATTTTATTTTACGTGTTATTTTTCACGTTGAATACATAGTACACATATACATACATACATATACTTTTTTAGTACATTTTTGTTAAATATGATTTCTTATTATAAACTTATTCATATATACAGTCAACAAAAAAAAAAAAAACTTGTACACTTACCAACTCAGAATAAAAAGAAACAAAGCGATGAAAATTTGCAAAAAAAATAAGATTTATTAAACACAAATTAAAGCTTGAGATCCATATTATATAGGTACGTAAAAATTTTTTTGTAATGCTAATTATAAAGAAAAAAAAAAATAACAACAACAAAAAATATCTCCATATTCTTTGACAAAAAAAAAACTTGTACACCAAGAAAAAACTTAAATTTACAACATTAAACAAAGTTATATTATATATTTTAGTATTTTGTGTGTTGACCCTTAGCTTCTTTGACGGCTAAGAGTCTTCGCGGCATGGAATGGACCAGATTTCTTGTTACATATCCTGGAATAGAGCTCCATATATCCTTTAATGCGGTTTTCAAAGTTTCTTTGCTAGAAATCTGGTAATCCTTTAATTTAGATTTCATATGTGACCACAAATGTTCAATTGGGTTTAAATATGGGCTTTGTGGTGGATGAGGTAATACTTTTTTTGTATTATAAAGAAGCCATTCCTTTACTATGAGGGCTGAGTGCTTTGGATCGTAATCTTGGACAAATGAAAAGTTATCACCTAAACCCATTTTTTGTGCAGATTGAACCAAATTATTTTTTAAAATATTCAAATAATCCGTTTTATTCATGTTTCCTTCTACAAAAACAAGGTTTCCCACTCCATTTGCACTCATAGCCCCCCACACCATTACATTTCCACCACCGTGTTTAACAGTATGTGTCACATTACGTGGATTTAAAGCTTCCCATTCCTTTCTCCATACAAATTTTCGACCGTCACTGCCAAATATATTAAATTTGGATTCGTCAGTAAAAATTACTGTTTCCCAAAAAGCATTGTCTTTGTCCAAAAACTCACTTGCATACATAAGGCGTTTCTGGACATTTTTTTTTAAAGGAGGGGTTTCTTGCGAGCTGCGTATCCATATAAATCTTTCGAGTGGAGGAAATTTCTTACCGTTTGTGGAGTCACATCAACTATTTTTGAACTTTTAAGCATTTTAGCAATATTTACTGCAGAAATTTTTGGATCCTTTTTCACTAAATAGCATATTTTTCGTTCAACCTGAGGATTATTTATTTTTTTAGGACGACCACTTCCACTGGGCCTTTCCAGAGAATTATTTTTTTGGAAGGCCTTTATGACGTAATGCACAGTACTATGTGGTTTTTTAACTATTCTCGCGATTTCGCGTATTGAACTATTTTCCTTCCATAAGTTAATAATTAATTCTTTTAAATCGTTTGAAATTAGTTTTTCCCCATTTTTTTCACAGTTTTTGAATATGCAATGTACCAATTAGTTTGAAACACATAAACTGACTGACATTTAACAAGATCGACTCAATTTTGGAGCAAAAAATTTGTAACGGGACTTTTTGTGCAAAGAAAAGAGTAAGCGTACAAGTTTTTTTTTGTCTAAGAATATGGATATATTTTTGTTGTTGTTATTTTTCTCTTCAGTATTAGCATTACAAGAACAATTTTTATTTACCGTTATAATAGGGATCTCAAACTTTAATTTATTGTTAATAAAACTTATTTTCTTTGCAAATTTTTATCAATTTGATTCTCTATATTCTAAGTTTGTTAGTGTACAAGTTTTTTTTTTTTGTTGACTGTATGTACATTATTAATACATATAAATAAATAAATATGTAAAATAAATATATGTATGTATGGAATGTCAAATTAGAAGCATCTTGTAATAGAGAAGAAAAAAATAAAGAATATGAGATGTTGTTAAGTATATTGAAAGAACAATATCCGAAAGAAACAATAAATGTAAAAAAATTTTACAAAACTGCACAGGCAGTCAATAACAACAAATCATCATCCGATGGCGACATGCTTGTATACGAACGCTACGAAGCCAAAACACAAATGCTGATTAACGATTTTTTTAGTGCATCTCCGAAAAATCAGCAAATAAACGAAACTAACACATTCTTACCGCTTGTTGATTTATTTTGCATGTCTCCTGGGACCTTTAGAATACTATCAAAGCGAATTGATTTATAGCTGAAACCGTTTCAGAAAATTACGATGTGAAGAATTTTTTCCTGCTGTCTACATCTTCTTCCGTTTTGTGTTGTTTATAATAAGATACACATATACGCACGAAAGTGATCATTTGTCTCTACTGTAAGAGGCCAACCATTTCTGAATAATGATCAGGTCTTTGGCAGCCGATGTAAAGATAAATCGTTAAATTTTTTATTTATTGGAAGCTCGAAGTTTACCTGCTAAACCAACTCCATAACAGTGGTAATCTGAAGTCTTAAGAGGTCGTAAATTGTAAACAAGAAATGAAAACATATACCTATATATATATATATATATATATATATATATATATATATATGTCAATAATGAATTTGCACATTACAGAAAAATACACGTTTTTTATTTTATTTTATATAAAAAAAAATCCGTTTTATTATAAATTAATTTTTTGTAAATTCATTCTAAATATTTACATTGTATAGATTGATTTAAAACAAACAAAATTAACTTTGGTTCAAAAATAAGCAACAAACTTAAACAAAATAATTATTTCTCAATTTTTATGGTGTCAGTAAACTCTTTGCACAATTATTGCGATCTATACCT
>OY776276.1:52280121-52320121 GCA_963675445.1 Linnaemya vulpina
GCATATCGTTGTTGCTGATTTAAATTATTTGCGCAGGTACAGGCATACATAGCTTCACACAATGTGTATAACGGGCACACAAGTGAGCTAAGGAAAAAAACCAACATGGTTTTTTTCTGCCTGCGTTGAGTGTGTGTACATACGTACGTACATACAAATGTATGAAACGATACAGTAGCATAGTGATAGAGTAGAATAACAAGTTTTATTGCTGGTAGATTCATAAGAAAGCATTCTGCTGCGTAGGAAAGGAATTTATGATCATAATTAAGTTGTTTACCAAAGCCGTAAGGAATGTGAGATGCGACGCAATTGAAGAACATTCTGCTGCGTAAAGAATGTATCATAATAAGCAAGTATTGGCCAATGAAATGTTAGCTCGTATTTAATGCTATGTAAAATTATAAAACGACAGTTAGGGAACATTTTGTTGTGTCACGAATATAAAAGGGCACAACAGAATGAAATCGAGATCAGTTCTTGGGAAGCCATTTCAGAGGTAAGTCGTTTCTTGTGTTCCATTAAGTAGATTTATTAACATTTATCCTTTTTGTTGAGCCTAAGACTAGGTTATTGATGAACCGTTTCTTAACCGGAGCGTCTCCTTACTAGAAACGTTGTTCATTACTCACCCATAAATAGTGACTCTATTTAAGTCGGTTCGTTCGCGTTGTGGTAAGGTAATAACCAGCCAATTGAATTAACCTAATAGGAGCGTCTCCGTACTGGTTATGATATTGGTCATTGTGTTATTTGCCTAAGCCTTCGTTTGTTGACCCTAGGAGTGGGTTACTGGTGAACCGTTTCCTAACCGGAGCGTCTCCTTACTGGAAACGTTGTTCGCTACTCACCCATAGCTAGCGACTCCATTCCATTCGTGCGAATCGTATTAGAGTCGGAGAGCGTCCACACGAATTATATACCTAACAGGAGCGTCTCCGTGCTGGTATATAAACAAGTGGATCGTCTCCAAGCTAATTTTAATCCACTCGCGAGTTAAATCCTCTGCCGCCCAAGAACTGTTTCACATTTTCTGTTGAGGATAATATAGTTAGAATAAATATTTCTGTTAACTACAATCGCTGTGTTGTTATATTTTTATATACTCAACAACCCTGGACGCCGCTGAGCTCTAGCCCAGCACCCACCGGAAACGTGTCGTTACAGTTGCGCCCGAGCAGGGACTTTTTTAAAGTCTAAACAACAGAAACTCTAAATAACATCAGAGAGAGAGAAAGAGAATCAATAAAAAGATTGAACAACAGAGAAAAAAAACCGGAAACATGATGGAAGAAAACCCACAAAAAACTGGCGAAGTAACCACCTTGAAAACAGCATGGGTATACACCCTCAAAAAAGAGGAGCTCATAAATTACTTGACCGAATTTAAGCTAACAGCAAGTGGGACTGTGGAAGATCTGAGAAAGCGGCTCTCCAAGTTCATCAACTGCGAGCAAGATAAAGCCACGACTGCGCGCCTATGGGAACTCCAACAGCGGCACGAGGCAGATAATCCATCTCCGCATCCGAATATCCAGCCACCGACACACTACATCCCGGCACTCTCATCCCATTGCAGCGAAAAATACGTCAACCCACCCGAACGTTACATCAACAGTCGGGTGATGACGATAGAGGTTGTGCGTAAGTGAGGTGTGAAGTACGATGGAGGCAAAGATCCAGTCGGCTTTGTAGAACGGGTAGAGGAGTTGACAGGTATGTACCAGATGGACCCTAACGAGGTCTTAAAGGTTTTGGCAGAGTGCTTCCGAGAAAAGGCCCTGGTGTGGTACCGCAACAATAACAAGAACTGGACCCACTGGCACGCATTCAAAGCGGACTTCTATAAGTTCTTCCTGCCTGCCAGGTACTTTGAAAAACTAGAAAACGAGATAAGAAAACGTACTCAGCGCACGCGGGAGTCTTTCAAGGATTACGTCCTGGCACTGCAGAGCCTGATGCGATATGCAGACCTCACTCCGGAACAGAAGTTGGAACGAATCTTCCGAAACGCGCTGCCTAATTACCAGTGGTACATCCGTCGCCGAGATTTCACTACCCTAGATGAACTAATTGACATTGCAGACGAACTCGAGGGTATCCCTACCACAGCGAATCCGGGTAGAGGAGAGCACCACCGGTTGATGGTAGAAAAATCTACCTCCCGGAAGCGTGCCCGTCGCAAGCGTCAAAAAAGGGTTATGGAAACCGTGCCAGACAACCAAACGCGACTGGAGTGGGAAGAAAGTAAAATAAAAGCAAGCATCCTTATTGAGCAGAAGTTAGCCAAAGCCACAGTAGATACTGGGGCCACCCGCAGTTTCATTCAGCCACATCTGGTGCGACAGATTATTCGACGGCCCGTCTACACCAATGCAGACGTAGACGTGATTCTAGCCGATGGCTCCAAGGCTGCCATCCGTAGGGCGCTGATGACCAAGGTAACGTTAGGTAAAACGACGGCTAACGTTGAATTCCTAGTAATGGATAAGGCCACCGAAGACATCATACTGGGTCTCGATTTTCTTCGCGCATTCGACACATGTATAAGCTGTGCAGGTCTGACCGTCCATAGCCGCAGTACACAAGCCCTGACTACAGATGCCCCAGAACAGTGTGCGCAGGTAAGCGATGATTCAAAACCATCCACCGCTGCAACCCCCGGTACGTATGTACGTTTAAACAACCTGGATGACCGCATCACCCACTTTTTGAATGACGAACTGTCAAAGTTTCAACGTATAAAGGGACTGGCGAATGTAGCCAGTCATAAGACAACAATGAGGGACGACCGACCGATAAAGATCAGGTATGCACCCCGCAACCCTGCCATGCAGGCAATCATCGACCAAGAACTCAACAAGCTTATCCAGCAAGGTTACATTGAACCATCCCACAGCCCATACAGCTTCCCAATTACGCTGGTCAAGAAAAAGAACGGCACATGGCGCACATGCATGGATTTCCGGCAGTTGTATGCTAGATCCATACCAGATGCGTATCCATTACCCAGAATTGACACCATCCTGGACAGATTGCGGAATGCTAGATACATCAGCAGCCTGGACCTGAAAGACGGTTATTGGCAGATACCTATGCACGAAGATAGCAAGCAGAATACAGCATTCGCCGTGGCCGGTAGGGGCCTCTACCAATGGCGGGTTACACTCTGCGCCCGCAACTTTTCACCGGGCCTTAGATCAAGTCATTGGACCACCTGAAAAACGTGAAGGAAGTTTTTAGATGGCTACGTGCGGCCAACCTACGCATCAACCCCGACAAGTGTGAATTCTTCGCCGCCGAAACCAAATACTTAGGCCATATCGTCACCAAAGAAGGTATTAAGACCGACCCAGAGAAAGTAGCAGCGATTACCGAGATGAAGCCTCCAGTGGACATACGAGAAGTGCGGCGTTTCCTGGGTGTAACGTCGTGGTATCGCCGTTTCGTGCCTGAATTCGCCACTCTGTCACAACCACTCACCACACTGTTAAAGAAGGGACGCCATTGGAAATGGGGCAGCGAACAACAGCGGGCGTTTGAGGTGGTTAAGGCCAAACTCACCGAGGCACCGGTCCTAGCTTGCCCGGATTTCACCCAACTGTTCACACTGCAAACAGACGCCAGCGACTGCGGTTTGGGGGCAGTCCTGACGCAACATATCGAAGGTAAAGAGCACGTCATCGCGTATGCCAGCCGCCATCTCAATAAGGCAGAGAGAAACTACTCGACCACCGAAAAGGAGTGCCTGGCTATGATTTGGGGAATCCGTAAAATGCGACCATACTTAGAGGGGTATGTATTCGTGGTGATTACCGATCATTTGTCTCTGAAGTGGCTTAATGGGATAGACAACCCTACTGGTAGGCTGGCACGATGGGCCTTAGAGTTACAGCAGTACAATTTCACGGTCACCTATAGAAAAGGCAAACACAACGTAGTGGCTGACGCTTTGTCACGACAACCAGTGGAAGCGGCCAAGTTAGCCCAGGTAACAACACCAGCAAACAAATGTGCATGGCTGCATGGTTTACAGGAAGATGTGGCAAAAGCCCCCGAAAAATTTCCTGAGTACGCTATCATCAACAGCCAACTTTACCGCCATTTCTCCCGGGAAACTGCCAACGAAGATAGCACTTCGTGGAAGTTATGTTTGGGAACACCCCTACGTCACCAGGTTATGGCGGAGGCTCATGATCAACCAGCTGGAGGCCATCTGGGCATCAGAAAAACCATCCACCTCATCACCAGCAGATACTATTGGCCAAAGATGGTAAGAGACATCACCCGCTATGTCCGCAGCTGTGAGGTTTGCCAGCGGTATAAAGTCCCTCAACAACAACCAGCAGGTCAGATGCTAACTAGAGTACCAGACGAGCCGTGGGCCACCGTATGTGCTGACTATGTGGGGCCATTACTTCGAACCCGGCATGGGAACACAGTGCTGTTAGTATTCTTCGATAATTTCTCCAAATGGTGTGAGCTGATCCCAGCCAGAAAAGCCACTAGTGAGGTGGTAAAGAAGGCATTTAGAAAACGCATCCTGGCCCGTTATGGGGTTCCGAAGTTATTCCTCACCGACAATGGCAGCCAGTTTTCATCAGCAGTGCTACGAAAATATTTGGGTGATCTCGGGGTGAAAAAACAATTCACCGCTCCATACACACCGCAGGAAAACCCGACAGAGCGTGCCAACCGTACCATCAAACAGATGACAGCCCAATTCTCCGGATTGAACCACAACTGGGATGAGTTTCTCCCAGAAATTATGTTGGCAATAAACACCGCAGTAACGTATTCAACAGGGTACTCGCTGGCCTACCTGACACAGGGACGAGAGCCCAGACTACCGTTCGAATCTGAGTAAGGCCTCCAAGAGACAACAGTATCACTATAATTTGCGACGCCGATGCTGGCGACCGCATATCGGAGACAAAGTATTAGTACGGCAGCATCCACTCTCAAAGGCGGTGGAAAACTTCGAGGCTAAATTAGCACCGAAATTTGGGGGACCTTATGCCATCAAGGGATTTGTGTCCCCTGTAATAGCAGAAATCGTAGAATTGGCTACTAACAAAACTCGCACCGCTCACCTGAGCGACCTTAAAACTTTCATCTTACAAACAAATTAATTATTTTTCACCCTCCGTTTCTTAACCGGAGAAGAGGAAGGCCATGTGACGGCCAAAAGTCGCATGGTTCGTTTTTTATCACATCTTGAAGACATAGTAGACAACACGATAGTTTTAAGTTACCAAATAGTATAAGTATAGTATAGATTGAAATAAGTATGGTATATATTGAAATAATTAGTCTATTTAAGAATTAAATATACTGTACAAACTATTATAACATTGACCACACAACCAAATTAGTCTAAGTCCCATTGTGTGCATGATTGATTTGTGCTGTCCATCGGTCATAAAGCAAAAACAACATACCATCAACTACCGGCATATCGTTGTTGCTGATTTAAATTATTTGCGCAGGTACAGGCATACATACCTTCACACAATGTGTATAACGGGCACACAAGTGAGCTAAGGAAAAAAACCAACATGGTTTTTTTCTGCCTGCGTTGAGTGTGTGTACATACGTACGTACATACAAATGTATGAAACGATACAGTAGCATAGTGATAGAGTAGAATAACAAGTTTTATTGCTGGTAGATTCATAAGAAAGCATTCTGCTGCGTAGGAAAGGAATTTATGATCATAATTAAGTTGTTTACCAAAGCTGCTGCTGCGTAAAGAATGTATCATTATAAGCAAGTATTGGCCAATGAAATGTTAGCTCGTATTTAATGCTATGTAAAATTATAAAACGACAGTTAGGGAACATTTTGTTGTGTCACGAATATAAAAGGGCACAACAGAATGAAATCGAGATCAGTTCTTGGGAAGCCATTTCAGAGGTAAGTCGTTTCTTGTGTTCCATTAAGTAGATTTATTAACATTTATCCTTTTTGTTGAGCCTAAGACTAGGTTATTGATGAACCGTTTCTTAACCGGAGCGTCTCCTTACTAGAAACGTTGTTCATTACTCACCCATAAATAGTGACTCTATTTAAGTCGGTTCGTTCGCGTTGTGGTAAGGTAATAACCAGCCAATTGAATTAACCTAATAGGAGCGTCTCCGTACTGGTTATGATATTGGTCATTGTGTTATTTGCCTAAGCCTTCGTTTGTTGAGCCTAGGAGTGGGTTACTGGTGAACCGTTTCCTAACCGGAGCGTCTCCTTACTGGAAACGTTGTTCGCTACTCACCCATAGCTAGCGACTCCATTCCATTCGTGCGAATCGTATTAGAGTCGGAGAGCGTCCACACGAATTATATACCTAACAGGAGCGTCTCCGTGCTGGTATATAAACAAGTGGATCGTCTCCAAGCTAATTTTAATCCACTCGCGAGTTAAATCCTCTGCCGCCCAAGAACTGTTTCACATTTTCTGTTGAGGATAATATAGTTAGAATAAATATTTCTGTTAACTACAATCGCTGTGTTGTTATATTTTTATATACTCAACAACCCTGGACGCCGCTGAGCTCTAGCCCAGCACCCACCGGAAACGTGTCGTTACAGTTGCGCCCGAGCAGGGACTTTTTTAAAGTCTAAACAACAGAAACTCTAAATAACATCAGAGAGAGAGAAAGAGAATCAATAAAAAGATTGAACAACAGAGAAAAAAAACCGGAAACATGATGGAAGAAAACCCACAAAAAACTGGCGAAGTAACCACCTTGAAAACAGCATGGGTATACACCCTCAAAAAAGAGGAGCTCATAAATTACTTGACCGAATTTAAGCTAACAGCAAGTGGGACTGTGGAAGATCTGAGAAAGCGGCTCTCCAAGTTCATCAACTGCGAGCAAGATAAAGCCACGACTGCGCGCCTATGGGAACTCCAACAGCGGCACGAGGCAGATAATCCATCTCCGCATCCGAATATCCAGCCACCGACACACTACATCCCGGCACTCTCATCCCATTGCAGCGAAAAATACGTCAACCCACCCGAACGTTACATCAACAGTCGGGTGATGACGATAGAGGTTGTGCGTAAGTGAGGTGTGAAGTACGATGGAGGCAAAGATCCAGTCGGCTTTGTAGAACGGGTAGAGGAGTTGACAGGTATGTACCAGACGGACCCTAACGAGGTCTTAAAGGTTTTGGCAGAGTGCTTCCGAGAAAAGGCCCTGGTGTGGTACCGCAACAATAACAAGAACTGGACCCACTGGCACGCATTCAAAGCGGACTTCTATAAGTTCTTCCTGCCTGCCAGGTGCTTTGAAAAACTAGAAAACGAGATAAGAAAACGTACTCAGCGCACGCGGGAGTCTTTCAAGGATTACGTCCTGGCACTGCAGAGCCTGATGCGATATGCAGACCTCACTCCGGAACAGAAGTTGGAACGAATCTTCCGAAACGCGCTGCCTGATTACCAGTGGTACATCCGTCGCCGAGATTTCACTACCCTAGATGAACTAATTGACATTGCAGACGAACTCGAGGGTATCCCTACCACAGCGAATCCGGGTAGAGGAGAGCACCACCGGTTGATGGTAGAAAAATCTACCTCCCGGAAGCGTGCCCGTCGCAAGCGTCAAAAAAGGGTTATGGAAACCGTGCTAGACAACCAAACGCGACTGGAGTGGGAAGAAAGTAAAATAAAAGCAAGCATCCTTATTGAGCAGAAGTTAGCCAAAGCCACAGTAGATACTGGGGCCACCCGCAGTTTCATTCAGCCACATCTGGTGCGACAGATTATTCGACGGCCCGTCTACACCAATGCAGACGTAGACGTGATTCTAGCCGATGGCTCCAAGGCTGCCATCCGTAGGGCGCTGATGACCAAGGTAACGTTAGGTAAAACGACGGCTAACGTTGAATTCCTAGTAATGGATAAGGCCACCGAAGACATCATACTGGGTCTCGATTTTCTTCGCGCATTCGACACATGTATAAGCTGTGCAGGTCTGACCGTCCATAGCCGCAGTACACAAGCCCTGACTACAGATGCCCCAGAACAGTGTGCGCAGGTAAGCGATGATTCAAAACCATCCACCGCTGCAACCCCCGGTACGTATGTACGTTTAAACAACCTGGATGACCGCATCACCCACTTTTTGAATGACGAACTGTCAAAGTTTCAACGTATAAAGGGACTGGCGAATGTAGCCAGTCATAAGACAACAATGAGGGACGACCGACCGATAAAGATCAGGTATGCACCCCGCAACCCTGCCATGCAGGCAATCATCGACCAAGAACTCAACAAGCTTATCCAGCAAGGTTACATTGAACCATCCCACAGCCCATACAGCTTCCCAATTACGCTGGTCAAGAAAAAGAACGGCACATGGCGCACATGCATGGATTTCCGGCAGTTGAATGCTAGATCCATACCAGATGCGTATCCATTACCCAGAATTGACACCATCCTGGACAGATTGCGGAATGCTAGATACATCAGCAGCCTGGACCTGAAAGACGGTTATTGGCAGATACCTATGCACGAAGATAGCAAGCAGAATACAGCATTCGCCGTGGCCGGTAGGGGCCTCTACCAATGGCGGGTTACACTCTGCGCCCGCAACTTTTCACCGGGCCTTAGATCAAGTCATTGGACCACCTGAAAAACGTGAAGGAAGTTTTTAGATGGCTACGTGCGGCCAACCTACGCATCAACCCCGACAAGTGTGAATTCTTCGCCGCCGAAACCAAATACTTAGGCCATATCGTCACCAAAGAAGGTATTAAGACCGACCCGGAGAAAGTAGCAGCGATTACCGAGATGAAGCCTCCAGTGGACATACGAGAAGTGCGGCGTTTCCTGGGTGTAACGTCGTGGTATCGCCGTTTCGTGCCTGAATTCGCCACTCTGTCACAACCACTCACCACACTGTTAAAGAAGGGACGCCATTGGAAATGGGGCAGCGAACAACAGCGGGCGTTTGAGGTGGTTAAGGCCAAACTCACCGAGGCACCGGTCCTAGCTTGCCCGGATTTCACCCAACTGTTCACACTGCAAACAGACGCCAGCGACTGCGGTTTGGGGGCAGTCCTGACGCAACATATCGAAGGTAAAGAGCACGTCATCGCGTATGCCAGCCGCCATCTCAATAAGGCAGAGAGAAACTACTCGACCACCGAAAAGGAGTGCCTGGCTATGATTTGGGGAATCCGTAAAATGCGACCATACTTAGAGGGGTATGTATTCGTGGTGATTACCGATCATTTGTCTCTGAAGTGGCTTAATGGGATAGACAACCCTACTGGTAGGCTGGCACGATGGGCCTTAAAGTTACAGCAGTACAATTTCACGGTCACCTATAGAAAAGGCAAACACAACGTAGTGGCTGACGCTTTGTCACGACAACCAGTGGAAGCGGCCAAGTTAGCCCAGGTAACAACACCAGCAAACAAATGTGCATGGCTGCATGGTTTACAGGAAGATGTGGCAAAAGCCCCCGAAAAATTTCCTGAGTACGCTATCATCAACAGCCAACTTTACCGCCATTTCTCCCGGGAAACTGCCAACGAAGATAGCACTTCGTGGAAGTTATGTTTGGGAACACCCCTACGTCACCAGGTTATGGCGGAGGCTCATGATCAACCAGCTGGAGGCCATCTGGGCATCAGAAAAACCATCCACCTCATCACCAGCAGATACTATTGGCCAAAGATGGTAAGAGACATCACCCGCTATGTCCGCAGCTGTGAGGTTTGCCAGCGGTATAAAGTCCCTCAACAACAACCAGCAGGTCAGATGCTAACTAGAGTACCAGACGAGCCGTGGGCCACCGTATGTGCTGACTATGTGGGGCCATTACCTCGAACCCGGCATGGGAACACAGTGCTGTTAGTATTCTTCGATAATTTCTCCAAATGGTGTGAGCTGATCCCAGCCAGAAAAGCCACTAGTGAGGTGGTAAAGAAGGCATTCAGAAAACGCATCCTGGCCCGTTATGGGGTTCCGAAGTTATTCCTCACCGACAATGGCAGCCAGTTTTCATCAGCAGTGCTACGAAAATATTTGGGTGATCTCGGGGTGAAAAAACAATTCACCGCTCCATACACACCGCAGGAAAACCCGACAGAGCGTGCCAACCGTACCATCAAACAGATGACAGCCCAATTCTCCGGATTGAACCACAACTGGGATGAGTTTCTCCCAGAAATTATGTTGGCAATAAACACCGCAGTAACGTATTCAACAGGGTACTCGCTGGCCTACCTGACACAGGGACGAGAGCCCAGACTACCGTTCGAATCTGAGTAAGGCCTCCAAGAGACAACAGTATCACTATAATTTGCGACGCCGATGCTGGCGACCGCATATCGGAGACAAAGTATTAGTACGGCAGCATCCACTCTCAAAGGCGGTGGAAAACTTCGAGGCTAAATTAGCACCGAAATTTGGGGGACCTTATGCCATCAAGGGATTTGTGTCCCCTGTAATAGCAGAAATCGTAGAATTGGCTACTAACAAAACTCGCACCGCTCACCTGAGCGACCTTAAAACTTTCATCTTACAAACAAATTAATTATTTTTCACCCTCCGTTTCTTAACCGGAGAAGAGGAAGGCCATGTGACGGCCAAAAGTCGCATGGTTCGTTTTTTATCACATCTTGAAGACATAGTAGACAACACGATAGTTTTAAGTTACCAAATAGTATAAGTATAGTATAGATTGAAATAAGTATGGTATATATTGAAATAATTAGTCTATTTAAGAATTAAATATACTGTACAAACTATTATAACATTGACCACACAACCAAATTAGTCTAAGTCCCATTGTGTGCATGATTGATTTGTGCTGTCCATCGGTCATAAAGCAAAAACAACATACCATCAACTACCGGCATATCGTTGTTGCTGATTTAAATTATTTGCGCAGGTACAGGCATACATACCTTCACACAATGTGTATAACGGGCACACAAGTGAGCTAAGGAAAAAAACCAACATGGTTTTTTTCTGCCTGCGTTGAGTGTGTGTACATACGTACGTACATACAAATGTATGAAACGATACAGTAGCATAGTGATAGAGTAGAATAACAAGTTTTATTGCTGGTAGATTCATAAGAAAGCATTCTGCTGCGTAGGAAAGGAATTTATGATCATAATTAAGTTGTTTACCAAAGCTGCTGCTGCGTAAAGAATGTATCATAATAAGCAAGTATTGGCCAATGAAATGTTAGCTCGTATTTAATGCTATGTAAAATTATAAAACGACAGTTAGGGAACATTTTGTTGTGTCACGAATATAAAAGGGCACAACAGAATGAAATCGAGATCAGTTCTTGGGAAGCCATTTCAGAGGTAAGTCGTTTCTTGTGTTCCATTAAGTAGATTTATTAACATTTATCCTTTTTGTTGAGCCTAAGACTAGGTTATTGATGAACCGTTTCTTAACCGGAGCGTCTCCTTACTAGAAACGTTGTTCATTACTCACCCATAAATAGTGACTCTATTTAAGTCGGTTCGTTCGCGTTGTGGTAAGGTAATAACCAGCCAATTGAATTAACCTAATAGGAGCGTCTCCGTACTGGTTATGATATTGGTCATTGTGTTATTTGCCTAAGCCTTCGTTTGTTGAGCCTAGGAGTGGGTTACTGGTGAACCGTTTCCTAACCGGAGCGTCTCCTTACTGGAAACGTTGTTCGCTACTCACCCATAGCTAGCGACTCCATTCCATTCGTGCGAATCGTATTAGAGTCGGAGAGCGTCCACACGAATTATATACCTAACAGGAGCGTCTCCGTGCTGGTATATAAACAAGTGGATCGTCTCCAAGCTAATTTTAATCCACTCGCGAGTTAAATCCTCTGCCGCCCAAGAACTGTTTCACATTTTCTGTTGAGGATAATATAGTTAGAATAAATATTTCTGTTAACTACAATCGCTGTGTTGTTATATTTTTATATACTCAACAACCCTGGACGCCGCTGAGCTCTAGCCCAGCACCCACCGGAAACGTGTCGTTACAGTTGCGCCCGAGCAGGGACTTTTTTAAAGTCTAAACAACAGAAACTCTAAATAACATCAGAGAGAGAGAAAGAGAATCAATAAAAAGATTGAACAACAGAGAAAAAAAACCGGAAACATGATGGAAGAAAACCCACAAAAAACTGGCGAAGTAACCACCTTGAAAACAGCATGGGTATACACCCTCAAAAAAGAGGAGCTCATAAATTACTTGACCGAATTTAAGCTAACAGCAAGTGGGACTGTGGAAGATCTGAGAAAGCGGCTCTCCAAGTTCATCAACTGCGAGCAAGATAAAGCCACGACTGCGCGCCTATGGGAACTCCAACAGCGGCACGAGGCAGATAATCCATCTCCGCATCCGAATATCCAGCCACCGACACACTACATCCCGGCACTCTCATCCCATTGCAGCGAAAAATACGTCAACCCACCCGAACGTTACATCAACAGTCGGGTGATGACGATAGAGGTTGTGCGTAAGTGAGGTGTGAAGTACGATGGAGGCAAAGATCCAGTCGGCTTTGTAGAACGGGTAGAGGAGTTGACAGGTATGTACCAGATGGACCCTAACGAGGTCTTAAAGGTTTTGGCAGAGTGCTTCCGAGAAAAGGCCCTGGTGTGGTACCGCAACAATAACAAGAACTGGACCCACTGGCACGCATTCAAAGCGGACTTCTATAAGTTCTTCCTGCCTGCCAGGTACTTTGAAAAACTAGAAAACGAGATAAGAAAACGTACTCAGCGCACGCGGGAGTCTTTCAAGGATTACGTCCTGGCACTGCAGAGCCTGATGCGATATGCAGACCTCACTCCGGAACAGAAGTTGGAACGAATCTTCCGAAACGCGCTGCCTAATTACCAGTGGTACATCCGTCGCCGAGATTTCACTACCCTAGATGAACTAATTGACATTGCAGACGAACTCGAGGGTATCCCTACCACAGCGAATCCGGGTAGAGGAGAGCACCACCGGTTGATGGTAGAAAAATCTACCTCCCGGAAGCGTGCCCGTCGCAAGCGTCAAAAAAGGGTTATGGAAACCGTGCCAGACAACCAAACGCGACTGGAGTGGGAAGAAAGTAAAATAAAAGCAAGCATCCTTATTGAGCAGAAGTTAGCCAAAGCCACAGTAGATACTGGGGCCACCCGCAGTTTCATTCAGCCACATCTGGTGCGACAGATTATTCGACGGCCCGTCTACACCAATGCAGACGTAGACGTGATTCTAGCCGATGGCTCCAAGGCTGCCATCCGTAGGGCGCTGATGACCAAGGTAACGTTAGGTAAAACGACGGCTAACGTTGAATTCCTAGTAATGGATAAGGCCACCGAAGACATCATACTGGGTCTCGATTTTCTTCGCGCATTCGACACATGTATAAGCTGTGCAGGTCTGACCGTCCATAGCCGCAGTACACAAGCCCTGACTACAGATGCCCCAGAACAGTGTGCGCAGGTAAGCGATGATTCAAAACCATCCACCGCTGCAACCCCCGGTACGTATGTACGTTTAAACAACCTGGATGACCGCATCACCCACTTTTTGAATGACGAACTGTCAAAGTTTCAACGTATAAAGGGACTGGCGAATGTAGCCAGTCATAAGACAACAATGAGGGACGACCGACCGATAAAGATCAGGTATGCACCCCGCAACCCTGCCATGCAGGCAATCATCGACCAAGAACTCAACAAGCTTATCCAGCAAGGTTACATTGAACCATCCCACAGCCCATACAGCTTCCCAATTACGCTGGTCAAGAAAAAGAACGGCACATGGCGCACATGCATGGATTTCCGGCAGTTGAATGCTAGATCCATACCAGATGCGTATCCATTACCCAGAATTGACACCATCCTGGACAGATTGCGGAATGCTAGATACATCAGCAGCCTGGACCTGAAAGACGGTTATTGGCAGATACCTATGCACGAAGATAGCAAGCAGAATACAGCATTCGCCGTGGCCGGTAGGGGCCTCTACCAATGGCGGGTTACACTCTGCGCCCGCAACTTTTCACCGGGCCTTAGATCAAGTCATTGGACCACCTGAAAAACGTGAAGGAAGTTTTTAGATGGCTACGTGCGGCCAACCTACGCATCAACCCCGACAAGTGTGAATTCTTCGCCGCCGAAACCAAATACTTAGGCCATATCGTCACCAAAGAAGGTATTAAGACCGACCCGGAGAAAGTAGCAGCGATTACCGAGATGAAGCCTCCAGTGGACATACGAGAAGTGCGGCGTTTCCTGGGTGTAACGTCGTGGTATCGCCGTTTCGTGCCTGAATTCGCCACTCTGTCACAACCACTCACCACACTGTTAAAGAAGGGACGCCATTGGAAATGGGGCAGCGAACAACAGCGGGCGTTTGAGGTGGTTAAGGCCAAACTCACCGAGGCACCGGTCCTAGCTTGCCCGGATTTCACCCAACTGTTCACACTGCAAACAGACGCCAGCGACTGCGGTTTGGGGGCAGTCCTGACGCAACATATCGAAGGTAAAGAGCACGTCATCGCGTATGCCAGCCGCCATCTCAATAAGGCAGAGAGAAACTACTCGACCACCGAAAAGGAGTGCCTGGCTATGATTTGGGGAATCCGTAAAATGCGACCATACTTAGAGGGGTATGTATTCGTGGTGATTACCGATCATTTGTCTCTGAAGTGGCTTAATGGGATAGACAACCCTACTGGTAGGCTGGCACGATGGGCCTTAAAGTTACAGCAGTACAATTTCACGGTCACCTATAGAAAAGGCAAACACAACGTAGTGGCTGACGCTTTGTCACGACAACCAGTGGAAGCGGCCAAGTTAGCCCAGGTAACAACACCAGCAAACAAATGTGCATGGCTGCATGGTTTACAGGAAGATGTGGCAAAAGCCCCCGAAAAATTTCCTGAGTACGCTATCATCAACAGCCAACTTTACCGCCATTTCTCCCGGGAAACTGCCAACGAAGATAGCACTTCGTGGAAGTTATGTTTGGGAACACCCCTACGTCACCAGGTTATGGCGGAGGCTCATGATCAACCAGCTGGAGGCCATCTGGGCATCAGAAAAACCATCCACCTCATCACCAGCAGATACTATTGGCCAAAGATGGTAAGAGACATCACCCGCTATGTCCGCAGCTGTGAGGTTTGCCAGCGGTATAAAGTCCCTCAACAACAACCAGCAGGTCAGATGCTAACTAGAGTACCAGACGAGCCGTGGGCCACCGTATGTGCTGACTATGTGGGGCCATTACCTCGAACCCGGCATGGGAACACAGTGCTGTTAGTATTCTTCGATAATTTCTCCAAATGGTGTGAGCTGATCCCAGCCAGAAAAGCCACTAGTGAGGTGGTAAAGAAGGCATTCAGAAAACGCATCCTGGCCCGTTATGGGGTTCCGAAGTTATTCCTCACCGACAATGGCAGCCAGTTTTCATCAGCAGTGCTACGAAAATATTTGGGTGATCTCGGGGTGAAAAAACAATTCACCGCTCCATACACACCGCAGGAAAACCCGACAGAGCGTGCCAACCGTACCATCAAACAGATGACAGCCCAATTCTCCGGATTGAACCACAACTGGGATGAGTTTCTCCCAGAAATTATGTTGGCAATAAACACCGCAGTAACGTATTCAACAGGGTACTCGCTGGCCTACCTGACACAGGGACGAGAGCCCAGACTACCGTTCGAATCTGAGTAAGGCCTCCAAGAGACAACAGTATCACTATAATTTGCGACGCCGATGCTGGCGACCGCATATCGGAGACAAAGTATTAGTACGGCAGCATCCACTCTCAAAGGCGGTGGAAAACTTCGAGGCTAAATTAGCACCGAAATTTGGGGGACCTTATGCCATCAAGGGATTTGTGTCCCCTGTAATAGCAGAAATCGTAGAATTGGCTACTAACAAAACTCGCACCGCTCACCTGAGCGACCTTAAAACTTTCATCTTACAAACAAATTAATTATTTTTCACCCTCCGTTTCTTAACCGGAGAAGAGGAAGGCCATGTGACGGCCAAAAGTCGCATGGTTCGTTTTTTATCACATCTTGAAGACATAGTAGACAACACGATAGTTTTAAGTTACCAAATAGTATAAGTATAGTATAGATTGAAATAAGTATGGTATATATTGAAATAATTAGTCTATTTAAGAATTAAATATACTGTACAAACTATTATAACATTGACCACACAACCAAATTAGTCTAAGTCCCATTGTGTGCATGATTGATTTGTGCTGTCCATCGGTCATAAAGCAAAAACAACATACCATCAACTACCGGCATATCGTTGTTGCTGATTTAAATTATTTGCGCAGGTACAGGCATACATACCTTCACACAATGTGTATAACGGGCACACAAGTGAGCTAAGGAAAAAAACCAACATGGTTTTTTTCTGCCTGCGTTGAGTGTGTGTACATACGTACGTACATACAAATGTATGAAACGATACAGTAGCATAGTGATAGAGTAGAATAACAAGTTTTATTGCTGGTAGATTCATAAGAAAGCATTCTGCTGCGTAGGAAAGGAATTTATGATCATAATTAAGTTGTTTACCAAAGCTGCTGCTGCGTAAAGAATGTATCATAATAAGCAAGTATTGGCCAATGAAATGTTAGCTCGTATTTAATGCTATGTAAAATTATAAAACGACAGTTAGGGAACATTTTGTTGTGTCACGAATATAAAAGGGCACAACAGAATGAAATCGAGATCAGTTCTTGGGAAGCCATTTCAGAGGTAAGTCGTTTCTTGTGTTCCATTAAGTAGATTTATTAACATTTATCCTTTTTGTTGAGCCTAAGACTAGGTTATTGATGAACCGTTTCTTAACCGGAGCGTCTCCTTACTAGAAACGTTGTTCATTACTCACCCATAAATAGTGACTCTATTTAAGTCGGTTCGTTCGCGTTGTGGTAAGGTAATAACCAGCCAATTGAATTAACCTAATAGGAGCGTCTCCGTACTGGTTATGATATTGGTCATTGTGTTATTTGCCTAAGCCTTCGTTTGTTGAGCCTAGGAGTGGGTTACTGGTGAACCGTTTCCTAACCGGAGCGTCTCCTTACTGGAAACGTTGTTCGCTACTCACCCATAGCTAGCGACTCCATTCCATTCGTGCGAATCGTATTAGAGTCGGAGAGCGTCCACACGAATTATATACCTAACAGGAGCGTCTCCGTGCTGGTATATAAACAAGTGGATCGTCTCCAAGCTAATTTTAATCCACTCGCGAGTTAAATCCTCTGCCGCCCAAGAACTGTTTCACATTTTCTGTTGAGGATAATATAGTTAGAATAAATATTTCTGTTAACTACAATCGCTGTGTTGTTATATTTTTATATACTCAACAACCCTGGACGCCGCTGAGCTCTAGCCCAGCACCCACCGGAAACGTGTCGTTACAGTTGCGCCCGAGCAGGGACTTTTTTAAAGTCTAAACAACAGAAACTCTAAATAACATCAGAGAGAGAGAAAGAGAATCAATAAAAAGATTGAACAACAGAGAAAAAAAACCGGAAACATGATGGAAGAAAACCCACAAAAAACTGGCGAAGTAACCACCTTGAAAACAGCATGGGTATACACCCTCAAAAAAGAGGAGCTCATAAATTACTTGACCGAATTTAAGCTAACAGCAAGTGGGACTGTGGAAGATCTGAGAAAGCGGCTCTCCAAGTTCATCAACTGCGAGCAAGATAAAGCCACGACTGCGCGCCTATGGGAACTCCAACAGCGGCACGAGGCAGATAATCCATCTCCGCATCCGAATATCCAGCCACCGACACACTACATCCCGGCACTCTCATCCCATTGCAGCGAAAAATACGTCAACCCACCCGAACGTTACATCAACAGTCGGGTGATGACGATAGAGGTTGTGCGTAAGTGAGGTGTGAAGTACGATGGAGGCAAAGATCCAGTCGGCTTTGTAGAACGGGTAGAGGAGTTGACAGGTATGTACCAGATGGACCCTAACGAGGTCTTAAAGGTTTTGGCAGAGTGCTTCCGAGAAAAGGCCCTGGTGTGGTACCGCAACAATAACAAGAACTGGACCCACTGGCACGCATTCAAAGCGGACTTCTATAAGTTCTTCCTGCCTGCCAGGTACTTTGAAAAACTAGAAAACGAGATAAGAAAACGTACTCAGCGCACGCGGGAGTCTTTCAAGGATTACGTCCTGGCACTGCAGAGCCTGATGCGATATGCAGACCTCACTCCGGAACAGAAGTTGGAACGAATCTTCCGAAACGCGCTGCCTAATTACCAGTGGTACATCCGTCGCCGAGATTTCACTACCCTAGATGAACTAATTGACATTGCAGACGAACTCGAGGGTATCCCTACCACAGCGAATCCGGGTAGAGGAGAGCACCACCGGTTGATGGTAGAAAAATCTACCTCCCGGAAGCGTGCCCGTCGCAAGCGTCAAAAAAGGGTTATGGAAACCGTGCCAGACAACCAAACGCGACTGGAGTGGGAAGAAAGTAAAATAAAAGCAAGCATCCTTATTGAGCAGAAGTTAGCCAAAGCCACAGTAGATACTGGGGCCACCCGCAGTTTCATTCAGCCACATCTGGTGCGACAGATTATTCGACGGCCCGTCTACACCAATGCAGACGTAGACGTGATTCTAGCCGATGGCTCCAAGGCTGCCATCCGTAGGGCGCTGATGACCAAGGTAACGTTAGGTAAAACGACGGCTAACGTTGAATTCCTAGTAATGGATAAGGCCACCGAAGACATCATACTGGGTCTCGATTTTCTTCGCGCATTCGACACATGTATAAGCTGTGCAGGTCTGACCGTCCATAGCCGCAGTACACAAGCCCTGACTACAGATGCCCCAGAACAGTGTGCGCAGGTAAGCGATGATTCAAAACCATCCACCGCTGCAACCCCCGGTACGTATGTACGTTTAAACAACCTGGATGACCGCATCACCCACTTTTTGAATGACGAACTGTCAAAGTTTCAACGTATAAAGGGACTGGCGAATGTAGCCAGTCATAAGACAACAATGAGGGACGACCGACCGATAAAGATCAGGTATGCACCCCGCAACCCTGCCATGCAGGCAATCATCGACCAAGAACTCAACAAGCTTATCCAGCAAGGTTACATTGAACCATCCCACAGCCCATACAGCTTCCCAATTACGCTGGTCAAGAAAAAGAACGGCACATGGCGCACATGCATGGATTTCCGGCAGTTGAATGCTAGATCCATACCAGATGCGTATCCATTACCCAGAATTGACACCATCCTGGACAGATTGCGGAATGCTAGATACATCAGCAGCCTGGACCTGAAAGACGGTTATTGGCAGATACCTATGCACGAAGATAGCAAGCAGAATACAGCATTCGCCGTGGCCGGTAGGGGCCTCTACCAATGGCGGGTTACACTCTGCGCCCGCAACTTTTCACCGGGCCTTAGATCAAGTCATTGGACCACCTGAAAAACGTGAAGGAAGTTTTTAGATGGCTACGTGCGGCCAACCTACGCATCAACCCCGACAAGTGTGAATTCTTCGCCGCCGAAACCAAATACTTAGGCCATATCGTCACCAAAGAAGGTATTAAGACCGACCCGGAGAAAGTAGCAGCGATTACCGAGATGAAGCCTCCAGTGGACATACGAGAAGTGCGGCGTTTCCTGGGTGTAACGTCGTGGTATCGCCGTTTCGTGCCTGAATTCGCCACTCTGTCACAACCACTCACCACACTGTTAAAGAAGGGACGCCATTGGAAATGGGGCAGCGAACAACAGCGGGCGTTTGAGGTGGTTAAGGCCAAACTCACCGAGGCACCGGTCCTAGCTTGCCCGGATTTCACCCAACTGTTCACACTGCAAACAGACGCCAGCGACTGCGGTTTGGGGGCAGTCCTGACGCAACATATCGAAGGTAAAGAGCACGTCATCGCGTATGCCAGCCGCCATCTCAATAAGGCAGAGAGAAACTACTCGACCACCGAAAAGGAGTGCCTGGCTATGATTTGGGGAATCCGTAAAATGCGACCATACTTAGAGGGGTATGTATTCGTGGTGATTACCGATCATTTGTCTCTGAAGTGGCTTAATGGGATAGACAACCCTACTGGTAGGCTGGCACGATGGGCCTTAAAGTTACAGCAGTACAATTTCACGGTCACCTATAGAAAAGGCAAACACAACGTAGTGGCTGACGCTTTGTCACGACAACCAGTGGAAGCGGCCAAGTTAGCCCAGGTAACAACACCAGCAAACAAATGTGCATGGCTGCATGGTTTACAGGAAGATGTGGCAAAAGCCCCCGAAAAATTTCCTGAGTACGCTATCATCAACAGCCAACTTTACCGCCATTTCTCCCGGGAAACTGCCAACGAAGATAGCACTTCGTGGAAGTTATGTTTGGGAACACCCCTACGTCACCAGGTTATGGCGGAGGCTCATGATCAACCAGCTGGAGGCCATCTGGGCATCAGAAAAACCATCCACCTCATCACCAGCAGATACTATTGGCCAAAGATGGTAAGAGACATCACCCGCTATGTCCGCAGCTGTGAGGTTTGCCAGCGGTATAAAGTCCCTCAACAACAACCAGCAGGTCAGATGCTAACTAGAGTACCAGACGAGCCGTGGGCCACCGTATGTGCTGACTATGTGGGGCCATTACCTCGAACCCGGCATGGGAACACAGTGCTGTTAGTATTCTTCGATAATTTCTCCAAATGGTGTGAGCTGATCCCAGCCAGAAAAGCCACTAGTGAGGTGGTAAAGAAGGCATTCAGAAAACGCATCCTGGCCCGTTATGGGGTTCCGAAGTTATTCCTCACCGACAATGGCAGCCAGTTTTCATCAGCAGTGCTACGAAAATATTTGGGTGATCTCGGGGTGAAAAAACAATTCACCGCTCCATACACACCGCAGGAAAACCCGACAGAGCGTGCCAACCGTACCATCAAACAGATGACAGCCCAATTCTCCGGATTGAACCACAACTGGGATGAGTTTCTCCCAGAAATTATGTTGGCAATAAACACCGCAGTAACGTATTCAACAGGGTACTCGCTGGCCTACCTGACACAGGGACGAGAGCCCAGACTACCGTTCGAATCTGAGTAAGGCCTCCAAGAGACAACAGTATCACTATAATTTGCGACGCCGATGCTGGCGACCGCATATCGGAGACAAAGTATTAGTACGGCAGCATCCACTCTCAAAGGCGGTGGAAAACTTCGAGGCTAAATTAGCACCGAAATTTGGGGGACCTTATGCCATCAAGGGATTTGTGTCCCCTGTAATAGCAGAAATCGTAGAATTGGCTACTAACAAAACTCGCACCGCTCACCTGAGCGACCTTAAAACTTTCATCTTACAAACAAATTAATTATTTTTCACCCTCCGTTTCTTAACCGGAGAAGAGGAAGGCCATGTGACGGCCAAAAGTCGCATGGTTCGTTTTTTATCACATCTTGAAGACATAGTAGACAACACGATAGTTTTAAGTTACCAAATAGTATAAGTATAGTATAGATTGAAATAAGTATGGTATATATTGAAATAATTAGTCTATTTAAGAATTAAATATACTGTACAAACTATTATAACATTGACCACACAACCAAATTAGTCTAAGTCCCATTGTGTGCATGATTGATTTGTGCTGTCCATCGGTCATAAAGCAAAAACAACATACCATCAACTACCGGCATATCGTTGTTGCTGATTTAAATTATTTGCGCAGGTACAGGCATACATACCTTCACACAATGTGTATAACGGGCACACAAGTGAGCTAAGGAAAAAAACCAACATGGTTTTTTTCTGCCTGCGTTGAGTGTGTGTACATACGTACGTACATACAAATGTATGAAACGATACAGTAGCATAGTGATAGAGTAGAATAACAAGTTTTATTGCTGGTAGATTCATAAGAAAGCATTCTGCTGCGTAGGAAAGGAATTTATGATCATAATTAAGTTGTTTACCAAAGCTGCTGCTGCGTAAAGAATGTATCATAATAAGCAAGTATTGGCCAATGAAATGTTAGCTCGTATTTAATGCTATGTAAAATTATAAAACGACAGTTAGGGAACATTTTGTTGTGTCACGAATATAAAAGGGCACAACAGAATGAAATCGAGATCAGTTCTTGGGAAGCCATTTCAGAGGTAAGTCGTTTCTTGTGTTCCATTAAGTAGATTTATTAACATTTATCCTTTTTGTTGAGCCTAAGACTAGGTTATTGATGAACCGTTTCTTAACCGGAGCGTCTCCTTACTAGAAACGTTGTTCATTACTCACCCATAAATAGTGACTCTATTTAAGTCGGTTCGTTCGCGTTGTGGTAAGGTAATAACCAGCCAATTGAATTAACCTAATAGGAGCGTCTCCGTACTGGTTATGATATTGGTCATTGTGTTATTTGCCTAAGCCTTCGTTTGTTGAGCCTAGGAGTGGGTTACTGGTGAACCGTTTCCTAACCGGAGCGTCTCCTTACTGGAAACGTTGTTCGCTACTCACCCATAGCTAGCGACTCCATTCCATTCGTGCGAATCGTATTAGAGTCGGAGAGCGTCCACACGAATTATATACCTAACAGGAGCGTCTCCGTGCTGGTATATAAACAAGTGGATCGTCTCCAAGCTAATTTTAATCCACTCGCGAGTTAAATCCTCTGCCGCCCAAGAACTGTTTCACATTTTCTGTTGAGGATAATATAGTTAGAATAAATATTTCTGTTAACTACAATCGCTGTGTTGTTATATTTTTATATACTCAACAACCCTGGACGCCGCTGAGCTCTAGCCCAGCACCCACCGGAAACGTGTCGTTACAGTTGCGCCCGAGCAGGGACTTTTTTAAAGTCTAAACAACAGAAACTCTAAATAACATCAGAGAGAGAGAAAGAGAATCAATAAAAAGATTGAACAACAGAGAAAAAAAACCGGAAACATGATGGAAGAAAACCCACAAAAAACTGGCGAAGTAACCACCTTGAAAACAGCATGGGTATACACCCTCAAAAAAGAGGAGCTCATAAATTACTTGACCGAATTTAAGCTAACAGCAAGTGGGACTGTGGAAGATCTGAGAAAGCGGCTCTCCAAGTTCATCAACTGCGAGCAAGATAAAGCCACGACTGCGCGCCTATGGGAACTCCAACAGCGGCACGAGGCAGATAATCCATCTCCGCATCCGAATATCCAGCCACCGACACACTACATCCCGGCACTCTCATCCCATTGCAGCGAAAAATACGTCAACCCACCCGAACGTTACATCAACAGTCGGGTGATGACGATAGAGGTTGTGCGTAAGTGAGGTGTGAAGTACGATGGAGGCAAAGATCCAGTCGGCTTTGTAGAACGGGTAGAGGAGTTGACAGGTATGTACCAGATGGACCCTAACGAGGTCTTAAAAGTTTTGGCAGAGTGCTTCCGAGAAAAGGCCCTGGTGTGGTACCGCAACAATAACAAGAACTGGACCCACTGGCACGCATTCAAAGCGGACTTCTATAAGTTCTTCCTGCCTGCCAGGTACTTTGAAAAACTAGAAAACGAGATAAGAAAACGTACTCAGCGCACGCGGGAGTCTTTCAAGGATTACGTCCTGGCACTGCAGAGCCTGATGCGATATGCAGACCTCACTCCGGAACAGAAGTTGGAACGAATCTTCCGAAACGCGCTGCCTAATTACCAGTGGTACATCCGTCGCCGAGATTTCACTACCCTAGATGAACTAATTGACATTGCAGACGAACTCGAGGGTATCCCTACCACAGCGAATCCGGGTAGAGGAGAGCACCACCGGTTGATGGTAGAAAAATCTACCTCCCGGAAGCGTGCCCGTCGCAAGCGTCAAAAAAGGGTTATGGAAACCGTGCCAGACAACCAAACGCGACTGGAGTGGGAAGAAAGTAAAATAAAAGCAAGCATCCTTATTGAGCAGAAGTTAGCCAAAGCCACAGTAGATACTGGGGCCACCCGCAGTTTCATTCAGCCACATCTGGTGCGACAGATTATTCGACGGCCCGTCTACACCAATGCAGACGTAGACGTGATTCTAGCCGATGGCTCCAAGGCTGCCATCCGTAGGGCGCTGATGACCAAGGTAACGTTAGGTAAAACGACGGCTAACGTTGAATTCCTAGTAATGGATAAGGCCACCGAAGACATCATACTGGGTCTCGATTTTCTTCGCGCATTCGACACATGTATAAGCTGTGCAGGTCTGACCGTCCATAGCCGCAGTACACAAGCCCTGACTACAGATGCCCCAGAACAGTGTGCGCAGGTAAGCGATGATTCAAAACCATCCACCGCTGCAACCCCCGGTACGTATGTACGTTTAAACAACCTGGATGACCGCATCACCCACTTTTTGAATGACGAACTGTCAAAGTTTCAACGTATAAAGGGACTGGCGAATGTAGCCAGTCATAAGACAACAATGAGGGACGACCGACCGATAAAGATCAGGTATGCACCCCGCAACCCTGCCATGCAGGCAATCATCGACCAAGAACTCAACAAGCTTATCCAGCAAGGTTACATTGAACCATCCCACAGCCCATACAGCTTCCCAATTACGCTGGTCAAGAAAAAGAACGGCACATGGCGCACATGCATGGATTTCCGGCAGTTGTATGCTAGATCCATACCAGATGCGTATCCATTACCCAGAATTGACACCATCCTGGACAGATTGCGGAATGCTAGATACATCAGCAGCCTGGACCTGAAAGACGGTTATTGGCAGATACCTATGCACGAAGATAGCAAGCAGAATACAGCATTCGCCGTGGCCGGTAGGGGCCTCTACCAATGGCGGGTTACACTCTGCGCCCGCAACTTTTCACCGGGCCTTAGATCAAGTCATTGGACCACCTGAAAAACGTGAAGGAAGTTTTTAGATGGCTACGTGCGGCCAACCTACGCATCAACCCCGACAAGTGTGAATTCTTCGCCGCCGAAACCAAATACTTAGGCCATATCGTCACCAAAGAAGGTATTAAGACCGACCCAGAGAAAGTAGCAGCGATTACCGAGATGAAGCCTCCAGTGGACATACGAGAAGTGCGGCGTTTCCTGGGTGTAACGTCGTGGTATCGCCGTTTCGTGCCTGAATTCGCCACTCTGTCACAACCACTCACCACACTGTTAAAGAAGGGACGCCATTGGAAATGGGGCAGCGAACAACAGCGGGCGTTTGAGGTGGTTAAGGCCAAACTCACCGAGGCACCGGTCCTAGCTTGCCCGGATTTCACCCAACTGTTCACACTGCAAACAGACGCCAGCGACTGCGGTTTGGGGGCAGTCCTGACGCAACATATCGAAGGTAAAGAGCACGTCATCGCGTATGCCAGCCGCCATCTCAATAAGGCAGAGAGAAACTACTCGACCACCGAAAAGGAGTGCCTGGCTATGATTTGGGGAATCCGTAAAATGCGACCATACTTAGAGGGGTATGTATTCGTGGTGATTACCGATCATTTGTCTCTGAAGTGGCTTAATGGGATAGACAACCCTACTGGTAGGCTGGCACGATGGGCCTTAGAGTTACAGCAGTACAATTTCACGGTCACCTATAGAAAAGGCAAACACAACGTAGTGGCTGACGCTTTGTCACGACAACCAGTGGAAGCGGCCAAGTTAGCCCAGGTAACAACACCAGCAAACAAATGTGCATGGCTGCATGGTTTACAGGAAGATGTGGCAAAAGCCCCCGAAAAATTTCCTGAGTACGCTATCATCAACAGCCAACTTTACCGCCATTTCTCCCGGGAAACTGCCAACGAAGATAGCACTTCGTGGAAGTTATGTTTGGGAACACCCCTACGTCACCAGGTTATGGCGGAGGCTCATGATCAACCAGCTGGAGGCCATCTGGGCATCAGAAAAACCATCCACCTCATCACCAGCAGATACTATTGGCCAAAGATGGTAAGAGACATCACCCGCTATGTCCGCAGCTGTGAGGTTTGCCAGCGGTATAAAGTCCCTCAACAACAACCAGCAGGTCAGATGCTAACTAGAGTACCAGACGAGCCGTGGGCCACCGTATGTGCTGACTATGTGGGGCCATTACCTCGAACCCGGCATGGGAACACAGTGCTGTTAGTATTCTTCGATAATTTCTCCAAATGGTGTGAGCTGATCCCAGCCAGAAAAGCCACTAGTGAGGTGGTAAAGAAGGCATTTAGAAAACGCATCCTGGCCCGTTATGGGGTTCCGAAGTTATTCCTCACCGACAATGGCAGCCAGTTTTCATCAGCAGTGCTACGAAAATATTTGGGTGATCTCGGGGTGAAAAAACAATTCACCGCTCCATACACACCGCAGGAAAACCCGACAGAGCGTGCCAACCGTACCATCAAACAGATGACAGCCCAATTCTCCGGATTGAACCACAACTGGGATGAGTTTCTCCCAGAAATTATGTTGGCAATAAACACCGCAGTAACGTATTCAACAGGGTACTCGCTGGCCTACCTGACACAGGGACGAGAGCCCAGACTACCGTTCGAATCTGAGTAAGGCCTCCAAGAGACAACAGTATCACTATAATTTGCGACGCCGATGCTGGCGACCGCATATCGGAGACAAAGTATTAGTACGGCAGCATCCACTCTCAAAGGCGGTGGAAAACTTCGAGGCTAAATTAGCACCGAAATTTGGGGGACCTTATGCCATCAAGGGATTTGTGTCCCCTGTAATAGCAGAAATCGTAGAATTGGCTACTAACAAAACTCGCACCGCTCACCTGAGCGACCTTAAAACTTTCATCTTACAAACAAATTAATTATTTTTCACCCTCCGTTTCTTAACCGGAGAAGAGGAAGGCCATGTGACGGCCAAAAGTCGCATGGTTCGTTTTTTATCACATCTTGAAGACATAGTAGACAACACGATAGTTTTAAGTTACCAAATAGTATAAGTATAGTATAGATTGAAATAAGTATGGTATATATTGAAATAATTAGTCTATTTAAGAATTAAATATACTGTACAAACTATTATAACATTGACCACACAACCAAATTAGTCTAAGTCCCATTGTGTGCATGATTGATTTGTGCTGTCCATCGGTCATAAAGCAAAAACAACATACCATCAACTACCGGCATATCGTTGTTGCTGATTTAAATTATTTGCGCAGGTACAGGCATACATACCTTCACACAATGTGTATAACGGGCACACAAGTGAGCTAAGGAAAAAAACCAACATGGTTTTTTTCTGCCTGCGTTGAGTGTGTGTACATACGTACGTACATACAAATGTATGAAACGATACAGTAGCATAGTGATAGAGTAGAATAACAAGTTTTATTGCTGGTAGATTCATAAGAAAGCATTCTGCTGCGTAGGAAAGGAATTTATGATCATAATTAAGTTGTTTACCAAAGCTGCTGCTGCGTAAAGAATGTATCATAATAAGCAAGTATTGGCCAATGAAATGTTAGCTCGTATTTAATGCTATGTAAAATTATAAAACGACAGTTAGGGAACATTTTGTTGTGTCACGAATATAAAAGGGCACAACAGAATGAAATCGAGATCAGTTCTTGGGAAGCCATTTCAGAGGTAAGTCGTTTCTTGTGTTCCATTAAGTAGATTTATTAACATTTATCCTTTTTGTTGAGCCTAAGACTAGGTTATTGATGAACCGTTTCTTAACCGGAGCGTCTCCTTACTAGAAACGTTGTTCATTACTCACCCATAAATAGTGACTCTATTTAAGTCGGTTCGTTCGCGTTGTGGTAAGGTAATAACCAGCCAATTGAATTAACCTAATAGGAGCGTCTCCGTACTGGTTATGATATTGGTCATTGTGTTATTTGCCTAAGCCTTCGTTTGTTGAGCCTAGGAGTGGGTTACTGGTGAACCGTTTCCTAACCGGAGCGTCTCCTTACTGGAAACGTTGTTCGCTACTCACCCATAGCTAGCGACTCCATTCCATTCGTGCGAATCGTATTAGAGTCGGAGAGCGTCCACACGAATTATATACCTAACAGGAGCGTCTCCGTGCTGGTATATAAACAAGTGGATCGTCTCCAAGCTAATTTTAATCCACTCGCGAGTTAAATCCTCTGCCGCCCAAGAACTGTTTCACATTTTCTGTTGAGGATAATATAGTTAGAATAAATATTTCTGTTAACTACAATCGCTGTGTTGTTATATTTTTATATACTCAACAACCCTGGACGCCGCTGAGCTCTAGCCCAGCACCCACCGGAAACGTGTCGTTACAGTTGCGCCCGAGCAGGGACTTTTTTAAAGTCTAAACAACAGAAACTCTAAATAACATCAGAGAGAGAGAAAGAGAATCAATAAAAAGATTGAACAACAGAGAAAAAAAACCGGAAACATGATGGAAGAAAACCCACAAAAAACTGGCGAAGTAACCACCTTGAAAACAGCATGGGTATACACCCTCAAAAAAGAGGAGCTCATAAATTACTTGACCGAATTTAAGCTAACAGCAAGTGGGACTGTGGAAGATCTGAGAAAGCGGCTCTCCAAGTTCATCAACTGCGAGCAAGATAAAGCCACGACTGCGCGCCTATGGGAACTCCAACAGCGGCACGAGGCAGATAATCCATCTCCGCATCCGAATATCCAGCCACCGACACACTACATCCCGGCACTCTCATCCCATTGCAGCGAAAAATACGTCAACCCACCCGAACGTTACATCAACAGTCGGGTGATGACGATAGAGGTTGTGCGTAAGTGAGGTGTGAAGTACGATGGAGGCAAAGATCCAGTCGGCTTTGTAGAACGGGTAGAGGAGTTGACAGGTATGTACCAGACGGACCCTAACGAGGTCTTAAAGGTTTTGGCAGAGTGCTTCCGAGAAAAGGCCCTGGTGTGGTACCGCAACAATAACAAGAACTGGACCCACTGGCACGCATTCAAAGCGGACTTCTATAAGTTCTTCCTGCCTGCCAGGTGCTTTGAAAAACTAGAAAACGAGATAAGAAAACGTACTCAGCGCACGCGGGAGTCTTTCAAGGATTACGTCCTGGCACTGCAGAGCCTGATGCGATATGCAGACCTCACTCCGGAACAGAAGTTGGAACGAATCTTCCGAAACGCGCTGCCTGATTACCAGTGGTACATCCGTCGCCGAGATTTCACTACCCTAGATGAACTAATTGACATTGCAGACGAACTCGAGGGTATCCCTACCACAGCGAATCCGGGTAGAGGAGAGCACCACCGGTTGATGGTAGAAAAATCTACCTCCCGGAAGCGTGCCCGTCGCAAGCGTCAAAAAAGGGTTATGGAAACCGTGCCAGACAACCAAACGCGACTGGAGTGGGAAGAAAGTAAAATAAAAGCAAGCATCCTTATTGAGCAGAAGTTAGCCAAAGCCACAGTAGATACTGGGGCCACCCGCAGTTTCATTCAGCCACATCTGGTGCGACAGATTATTCGACGGCCCGTCTACACCAATGCAGACGTAGACGTGATTCTAGCCGATGGCTCCAAGGCTGCCATCCGTAGGGCGCTGATGACCAAGGTAACGTTAGGTAAAACGACGGCTAACGTTGAATTCCTAGTAATGGATAAGGCCACCGAAGACATCATACTGGGTCTCGATTTTCTTCGCGCATTCGACACATGTATAAGCTGTGCAGGTCTGACCGTCCATAGCCGCAGTACACAAGCCCTGACTACAGATGCCCCAGAACAGTGTGCGCAGGTAAGCGATGATTCAAAACCATCCACCGCTGCAACCCCCGGTACGTATGTACGTTTAAACAACCTGGATGACCGCATCACCCACTTTTTGAATGACGAACTGTCAAAGTTTCAACGTATAAAGGGACTGGCGAATGTAGCCAGTCATAAGACAACAATGAGGGACGACCGACCGATAAAGATCAGGTATGCACCCCGCAACCCTGCCATGCAGGCAATCATCGACCAAGAACTCAACAAGCTTATCCAGCAAGGTTACATTGAACCATCCCACAGCCCATACAGCTTCCCAATTACGCTGGTCAAGAAAAAGAACGGCACATGGCGCACATGCATGGATTTCCGGCAGTTGTATGCTAGATCCATACCAGATGCGTATCCATTACCCAGAATTGACACCATCCTGGACAGATTGCGGAATGCTAGATACATCAGCAGCCTGGACCTGAAAGACGGTTATTGGCAGATACCTATGCACGAAGATAGCAAGCAGAATACAGCATTCGCCGTGGCCGGTAGGGGCCTCTACCAATGGCGGGTTACACTCTGCGCCCGCAACTTTTCACCGGGCCTTAGATCAAGTCATTGGACCACCTGAAAAACGTGAAGGAAGTTTTTAGATGGCTACGTGCGGCCAACCTACGCATCAACCCCGACAAGTGTGAATTCTTCGCCGCCGAAACCAAATACTTAGGCCATATCGTCACCAAAGAAGGTATTAAGACCGACCCGGAGAAAGTAGCAGCGATTACCGAGATGAAGCCTCCAGTGGACATACGAGAAGTGCGGCGTTTCCTGGGTGTAACGTCGTGGTATCGCCGTTTCGTGCCTGAATTCGCCACTCTGTCACAACCACTCACCACACTGTTAAAGAAGGGACGCCATTGGAAATGGGGCAGCGAACAACAGCGGGCGTTTGAGGTGGTTAAGGCCAAACTCACCGAGGCACCGGTCCTAGCTTGCCCGGATTTCACCCAACTGTTCACACTGCAAACAGACGCCAGCGACTGCGGTTTGGGGGCAGTCCTGACGCAACATATCGAAGGTAAAGAGCACGTCATCGCGTATGCCAGCCGCCATCTCAATAAGGCAGAGAGAAACTACTCGACCACCGAAAAGGAGTGCCTGGCTATGATTTGGGGAATCCGTAAAATGCGACCATACTTAGAGGGGTATGTATTCATGGTGATTACCGATCATTTGTCTCTGAAGTGGCTTAATGGGATAGACAACCCTACTGGTAGGCTGGCACGATGGGCCTTAAAGTTACAGCAGTACAATTTCACGGTCACCTATAGAAAAGGCAAACACAACGTAGTGGCTGACGCTTTGTCACGACAACCAGTGGAAGCGGCCAAGTTAGCCCAGGTAACAACACCAGCAAACAAATGTGCATGGCTGCATGGTTTACAGGAAGATGTGGCAAAAGCCCCCGAAAAATTTCCTGAGTACGCTATCATCAACAGCCAACTTTACCGCCATTTCTCCCGGGAAACTGCCAACGAAGATAGCACTTCGTGGAAGTTATGTTTGGGAACACCCCTACGTCACCAGGTTATGGCGGAGGCTCATGATCAACCAGCTGGAGGCCATCTGGGCATCAGAAAAACCATCCACCTCATCACCAGCAGATACTATTGGCCAAAGATGGTAAGAGACATCACCCGCTATGTCCGCAGCTGTGAGGTTTGCCAGCGGTATAAAGTCCCTCAACAACAACCAGCAGGTCAGATGCTAACTAGAGTACCAGACGAGCCGTGGGCCACCGTATGTGCTGACTATGTGGGGCCATTACCTCGAACCCGGCATGGGAACACAGTGCTGTTAGTATTCTTCGATAATTTCTCCAAATGGTGTGAGCTGATCCCAGCCAGAAAAGCCACTAGTGAGGTGGTAAAGAAGGCATTCAGAAAACGCATCCTGGCCCGTTATGGGGTTCCGAAGTTATTCCTCACCGACAATGGCAGCCAGTTTTCATCAGCAGTGCTACGAAAATATTTGGGTGATCTCGGGGTGAAAAAACAATTCACCGCTCCATACACACCGCAGGAAAACCCGACAGAGCGTGCCAACCGTACCATCAAACAGATGACAGCCCAATTCTCCGGATTGAACCACAACTGGGATGAGTTTCTCCCAGAAATTATGTTGGCAATAAACACCGCAGTAACGTATTCAACAGGGTACTCGCTGGCCTACCTGACACAGGGACGAGAGCCCAGACTACCGTTCGAATCTGAGTAAGGCCTCCAAGAGACAACAGTATCACTATAATTTGCGACGCCGATGCTGGCGACCGCATATCGGAGACAAAGTATTAGTACGGCAGCATCCACTCTCAAAGGCGGTGGAAAACTTCGAGGCTAAATTAGCACCGAAATTTGGGGGACCTTATGCCATCAAGGGATTTGTGTCCCCTGTAATAGCAGAAATCGTAGAATTGGCTACTAACAAAACTCGCACCGCTCACCTGAGCGACCTTAAAACTTTCATCTTACAAACAAATTAATTATTTTTCACCCTCCGTTTCTTAACCGGAGAAGAGGAAGGCCATGTGACGGCCAAAAGTCGCATGGTTCGTTTTTTATCACATCTTGAAGACATAGTAGACAACACGATAGTTTTAAGTTACCAAATAGTATAAGTATAGTATAGATTGAAATAAGTATGGTATATATTGAAATAATTAGTCTATTTAAGAATTAAATATACTGTACAAACTATTATAACATTGACCACACAACCAAATTAGTCTAAGTCCCATTGTGTGCATGATTGATTTGTGCTGTCCATCGGTCATAAAGCAAAAACAACATACCATCAACTACCGGCATATCGTTGTTGCTGATTTAAATTATTTGCGCAGGTACAGGCATACATACCTTCACACAATGTGTATAACGGGCACACAAGTGAGCTAAGGAAAAAAACCAACATGGTTTTTTTCTGCCTGCGTTGAGTGTGTGTACATACGTACGTACATACAAATGTATGAAACGATACAGTAGCATAGTGATAGAGTAGAATAACAAGTTTTATTGCTGGTAGATTCATAAGAAAGCATTCTGCTGCGTAGGAAAGGAATTTATGATCATAATTAAGTTGTTTACCAAAGCTGCTGCTGCGTAAAGAATGTATCATAATAAGCAAGTATTGGCCAATGAAATGTTAGCTCGTATTTAATGCTATGTAAAATTATAAAACGACAGTTAGGGAACATTTTGTTGTGTCACGAATATAAAAGGGCACAACAGAATGAAATCGAGATCAGTTCTTGGGAAGCCATTTCAGAGGTAAGTCGTTTCTTGTGTTCCATTAAGTAGATTTATTAACATTTATCCTTTTTGTTGAGCCTAAGACTAGGTTATTGATGAACCGTTTCTTAACCGGAGCGTCTCCTTACTAGAAACGTTGTTCATTACTCACCCATAAATAGTGACTCTATTTAAGTCGGTTCGTTCGCGTTGTGGTAAGGTAATAACCAGCCAATTGAATTAACCTAATAGGAGCGTCTCCGTACTGGTTATGATATTGGTCATTGTGTTATTTGCCTAAGCCTTCGTTTGTTGAGCCTAGGAGTGGGTTACTGGTGAACCGTTTCCTAACCGGAGCGTCTCCTTACTGGAAACGTTGTTCGCTACTCACCCATAGCTAGCGACTCCATTCCATTCGTGCGAATCGTATTAGAGTCGGAGAGCGTCCACACGAATTATATACCTAACAGGAGCGTCTCCGTGCTGGTATATAAACAAGTGGATCGTCTCCAAGCTAATTTTAATCCACTCGCGAGTTAAATCCTCTGCCGCCCAAGAACTGTTTCACATTTTCTGTTGAGGATAATATAGTTAGAATAAATATTTCTGTTAACTACAATCGCTGTGTTGTTATATTTTTATATACTCAACAACCCTGGACGCCGCTGAGCTCTAGCCCAGCACCCACCGGAAACGTGTCGTTACAGTTGCGCCCGAGCAGGGACTTTTTTAAAGTCTAAACAACAGAAACTCTAAATAACATCAGAGAGAGAGAAAGAGAATCAATAAAAAGATTGAACAACAGAGAAAAAAAACCGGAAACATGATGGAAGAAAACCCACAAAAAACTGGCGAAGTAACCACCTTGAAAACAGCATGGGTATACACCCTCAAAAAAGAGGAGCTCATAAATTACTTGACCGAATTTAAGCTAGCAGCAAGTGGGACTGTGGAAGATCTGAGAAAGCGGCTCTCCAAGTTCATCAACTGCGAGCAAGATAAAGCCACGACTGCGCGCCTATGGGAACTCCAACAGCGGCACGAGGCAGATAATCCATCTCCGCATCCGAATATCCAGCCACCGACACACTACATCCCGGCACTCTCATCCCATTGCAGCGAAAAATACGTCAACCCACCCGAACGTTACATCAACAGTCGGGTGATGACGATAGAGGTTGTGCGTAAGTGAGGTGTGAAGTACGATGGAGGCAAAGATCCAGTCGGCTTTGTAGAACGGGTAGAGGAGTTGACAGGTATGTACCAGATGGACCCTAACGAGGTCTTAAAGGTTTTGGCAGAGTGCTTCCGAGAAAAGGCCCTGGTGTGGTACCGCAACAATAACAAGAACTGGACCCACTGGCACGCATTCAAAGCGGACTTCTATAAGTTCTTCCTGCCTGCCAGGTACTTTGAAAAACTAGAAAACGAGATAAGAAAACGTACTCAGCGCACGCGGGAGTCTTTCAAGGATTACGTCCTGGCACTGCAGAGCCTGATGCGATATGCAGACCTCACTCCGGAACAGAAGTTGGAACGAATCTTCCGAAACGCGCTGCCTAATTACCAGTGGTACATCCGTCGCCGAGATTTCACTACCCTAGATGAACTAATTGACATTGCAGACGAACTCGAGGGTATCCCTACCACAGCGAATCCGGGTAGAGGAGAGCACCACCGGTTGATGGTAGAAAAATCTACCTCCCGGAAGCGTGCCCGTCGCAAGCGTCAAAAAAGGGTTATGGAAACCGTGCCAGACAACCAAACGCGACTGGAGTGGGAAGAAAGTAAAATAAAAGCAAGCATCCTTATTGAGCAGAAGTTAGCCAAAGCCACAGTAGATACTGGGGCCACCCGCAGTTTCATTCAGCCACATCTGGTGCGACAGATTATTCGACGGCCCGTCTACACCAATGCAGACGTAGACGTGATTCTAGCCGATGGCTCCAAGGCTGCCATCCGTAGGGCGCTGATGACCAAGGTAACGTTAGGTAAAACGACGGCTAACGTTGAATTCCTAGTAATGGATAAGGCCACCGAAGACATCATACTGGGTCTCGATTTTCTTCGCGCATTCGACACATGTATAAGCTGTGCAGGTCTGACCGTCCATAGCCGCAGTACACAAGCCCTGACTACAGATGCCCCAGAACAGTGTGCGCAGGTAAGCGATGATTCAAAACCATCCACCGCTGCAACCCCCGGTACGTATGTACGTTTAAACAACCTGGATGACCGCATCACCCACTTTTTGAATGACGAACTGTCAAAGTTTCAACGTATAAAGGGACTGGCGAATGTAGCCAGTCATAAGACAACAATGAGGGACGACCGACCGATAAAGATCAGGTATGCACCCCGCAACCCTGCCATGCAGGCAATCATCGACCAAGAACTCAACAAGCTTATCCAGCAAGGTTACATTGAACCATCCCACAGCCCATACAGCTTCCCAATTACGCTGGTCAAGAAAAAGAACGGCACATGGCGCACATGCATGGATTTCCGGCAGTTGTATGCTAGATCCATACCAGATGCGTATCCATTACCCAGAATTGACACCATCCTGGACAGATTGCGGAATGCTAGATACATCAGCAGCCTGGACCTGAAAGACGGTTATTGGCAGATACCTATGCACGAAGATAGCAAGCAGAATACAGCATTCGCCGTGGCCGGTAGGGGCCTCTACCAATGGCGGGTTACACTCTGCGCCCGCAACTTTTCACCGGGCCTTAGATCAAGTCATTGGACCACCTGAAAAACGTGAAGGAAGTTTTTAGATGGCTACGTGCGGCCAACCTACGCATCAACCCCGACAAGTGTGAATTCTTCGCCGCCGAAACCAAATACTTAGGCCATATCGTCACCAAAGAAGGTATTAAGACCGACCCAGAGAAAGTAGCAGCGATTACCGAGATGAAGCCTCCAGTGGACATACGAGAAGTGCGGCGTTTCCTGGGTGTAACGTCGTGGTATCGCCGTTTCGTGCCTGAATTCGCCACTCTGTCACAACCACTCACCACACTGTTAAAGAAGGGACGCCATTGGAAATGGGGCAGCGAACAACAGCGGGCGTTTGAGGTGGTTAAAGCCAAACTCACCGAGGCACCGGTCCTAGCTTGCCCGGATTTCACCCAACTGTTCACACTGCAAACAGACGCCAGCGACTGCGGTTTGGGGGCAGTCCTGACGCAACATATCGAAGGTAAAGAGCACGTCATCGCGTATGCCAGCCGCCATCTCAATAAGGCAGAGAGAAACTACTCGACCACCGAAAAGGAGTGCCTGGCTATGATTTGGGGAATCCGTAAAATGCGACCATACTTAGAGGGGTATGTATTCGTGGTGATTACCGATCATTTGTCTCTGAAGTGGCTTAATGGGATAGACAACCCTACTGGTAGGCTGGCACGATGGGCCTTAGAGTTACAGCAGTACAATTTCACGGTCACCTATAGAAAAGGCAAACACAACGTAGTGGCTGACGCTTTGTCACGACAACCAGTGGAAGCGGCCAAGTTAGCCCAGGTAACAACACCAGCAAACAAATGTGCATGGCTGCATGGTTTACAGGAAGATGTGGCAAAAGCCCCCGAAAAATTTCCTGAGTACGCTATCATCAACAGCCAACTTTACCGCCATTTCTCCCGGGAAACTGCCAACGAAGATAGCACTTCGTGGAAGTTATGTTTGGGAACACCCCTACGTCACCAGGTTATGGCGGAGGCTCATGATCAACCAGCTGGAGGCCATCTGGGCATCAGAAAAACCATCCACCTCATCACCAGCAGATACTATTGGCCAAAGATGGTAAGAGACATCACCCGCTATGTCCGCAGCTGTGAGGTTTGCCAGCGGTATAAAGTCCCTCAACAACAACCAGCAGGTCAGATGCTAACTAGAGTACCAGACGAGCCGTGGGCCACCGTATGTGCTGACTATGTGGGGCCATTACCTCGAACCCGGCATGGGAACACAGTGCTGTTAGTATTCTTCGATAATTTCTCCAAATGGTGTGAGCTGATCCCAGCCAGAAAAGCCACTAGTGAGGTGGTAAAGAAGGCATTTAGAAAACGCATCCTGGCCCGTTATGGGGTTCCGAAGTTATTCCTCACCGACAATGGCAGCCAGTTTTCATCAGCAGTGCTACGAAAATATTTGGGTGATCTCGGGGTGAAAAAACAATTCACCGCTCCATACACACCGCAGGAAAACCCGACAGAGCGTGCCAACCGTACCATCAAACAGATGACAGCCCAATTCTCCGGATTGAACCACAACTGGGATGAGTTTCTCCCAGAAATTATGTTGGCAATAAACACCGCAGTAACGTATTCAACAGGGTACTCGCTGGCCTACCTGACACAGGGACGAGAGCCCAGACTACCGTTCGAATCTGAGTAAGGCCTCCAAGAGACAACAGTATCACTATAATTTGCGACGCCGATGCTGGCGACCGCATATCGGAGACAAAGTATTAGTACGGCAGCATCCACTCTCAAAGGCGGTGGAAAACTTCGAGGCTAAATTAGCACCGAAATTTGGGGGACCTTATGCCATCAAGGGATTTGTGTCCCCTGTAATAGCAGAAATCGTAGAATTGGCTACTAACAAAACTCGCACCGCTCACCTGAGCGACCTTAAAACTTTCATCTTACAAACAAATTAATTATTTTTCACCCTCCGTTTCTTAACCGGAGAAGAGGAAGGCCATGTGACGGCCAAAAGTCGCATGGTTCGTTTTTTATCACATCTTGAAGACATAGTAGACAACACGATAGTTTTAAGTTACCAAATAGTATAAGTATAGTATAGATTGAAATAAGTATGGTATATATTGAAATAATTAGTCTATTTAAGAATTAAATATACTGTACAAACTATTATAACATTGACCACACAACCAAATTAGTCTAAGTCCCATTGTGTGCATGATTGATTTGTGCTGTCCATCGGTCATAAAGCAAAAACAACATACCATCAACTACCGGCATATCGTTGTTGCTGATTTAAATTATTTGCGCAGGTACAGGCATACATACCTTCACACAATGTGTATAACGGGCACACAAGTGAGCTAAGGAAAAAAACCAACATGGTTTTTTTCTGCCTGCGTTGAGTGTGTGTACATACGTACGTACATACAAATGTATGAAACGATACAGTAGCATAGTGATAGAGTAGAATAACAAGTTTTATTGCTGGTAGATTCATAAGAAAGCATTCTGCTGCGTAGGAAAGGAATTTATGATCATAATTAAGTTGTTTACCAAAGCTGCTGCTGCGTAAAGAATGTATCATTATAAGCAAGTATTGGCCAATGAAATGTTAGCTCGTATTTAATGCTATGTAAAATTATAAAACGACAGTTAGGGAACATTTTGTTGTGTCACGAATATAAAAGGGCACAACAGAATGAAATCGAGATCAGTTCTTGGGAAGCCATTTCAGAGGTAAGTCGTTTCTTGTGTTCCATTAAGTAGATTTATTAACATTTATCCTTTTTGTTGAGCCTAAGACTAGGTTATTGATGAACCGTTTCTTAACCGGAGCGTCTCCTTACTAGAAACGTTGTTCATTACTCACCCATAAATAGTGACTCTATTTAAGTCGGTTCGTTCGCGTTGTGGTAAGGTAATAACCAGCCAATTGAATTAACCTAATAGGAGCGTCTCCGTACTGGTTATGATATTGGTCATTGTGTTATTTGCCTAAGCCTTCGTTTGTTGAGCCTAGGAGTGGGTTACTGGTGAACCGTTTCCTAACCGGAGCGTCTCCTTACTGGAAACGTTGTTCGCTACTCACCCATAGCTAGCGACTCCATTCCATTCGTGCGAATCGTATTAGAGTCGGAGAGCGTCCACACGAATTATATACCTAACAGGAGCGTCTCCGTGCTGGTATATAAACAAGTGGATCGTCTCCAAGCTAATTTTAATCCACTCGCGAGTTAAATCCTCTGCCGCCCAAGAACTGTTTCACATTTTCTGTTGAGGATAATATAGTTAGAATAAATATTTCTGTTAACTACAATCGCTGTGTTGTTATATTTTTATATACTCAACAACCCTGGACGCCGCACAGAGGGTTAGAATAGCCTGTTTTCTTGGATTAATAAAAAAAATTTAAGTATTGTCAAAATTTTTTATACCCGGTTAGAATATATAAAATTCTACATCACTTGTCGTTAAAATAAAAGTCAAAAGTGCTCTGGTGTTTTTGTAGTGAAACTTCAAAGTCAAACTTTATAGAAATTTTTGTGCAAAAAAGGCTGAAAAAAAGTGAAAACTTTCCCGTTGAAAATTTTATTTATTTTAAAAAGTATTGCAAAAGTTAACAATTTTTCAATGGAACCATCAAGTTCAGGTTATTTTGCAAATACTTCGTTAACATTTGTGTGTCAAATTGTATGTGGAAGTGTTTTAGATTTAGTTATTTATATTGGAAATGCCAAAAAAAATTAGCATTTTTATAGTTTAAACGGATAAATAGTTATTATCGTGCCATAATTTTTAGTTTATATTAAAGAAGACATAAATCTCTACTAAATTGCAAAATTTTACGCTGCCTTTTTGTGCCTTTTAGAAGCTATGCATTGTTTAATGCAAGTGTTGCAGCAGTCAAATTAGCTAAAATTCACATTGATCTCGCGACTGCTGCTGTTGTTGTGTATTGTGTTTTGTTGTTTTTCATGTTACTTTTTCCATTTATTTGTGCTCTTTTTTTCAGTATATTAATGATGTTAATTTTGTTTCTTTTAATAATATTCTTTGTTTCAATAATATTTTGTTTTTGTTTATTTTAATAATATTCTTTGTTTTGACAAACAGTGATCGTGTTGTACAGTTTTAAGTAATCGGGTAAAAGGGATTTTTGAAATTTTTTTTTTGTATTAGAATAATTTTTTGTTTTTTATAGAAACAAGTTCGAACGTTGTTTTTTATACTCGTCGAGGCTTATTTGATATTATAATGAATTCAAGCGCTCAAACAATGAATGACAAGATGAAATTTTTAGCTGAAGAAATCGAAAAAC
>OY776276.1:52327621-52370121 GCA_963675445.1 Linnaemya vulpina
ATTGCCACGTTTCAGCGGATAGGGTGAGACCATATGTCCCAAAAAATTGCCGAGGAGCTATCATTCGAAAACTACACTCACTTTCACACCCAGGAATCCGTGCAACAAAATTTCACACCCAGGAATCCGTGCAACAAAAAGATTGGTAGCTAGTCATTACGTGTGGAAATCAATGTCAACAGATGTAGCTAAGTATGTTCGCTCATGTCTTCAATGCCAAAGAGCCAAAGTACGACGTCATACAAAGTCACCAATAGGTGAGTATGCACAAGTCGACGCCCGCTTTGAGCATATAAACGTGGACATTATTGGACCGCTTCCTTCTTCCGAGGGTTTCCGCTATTGTCTTACGTGCATTGACAGATATAGTAGATGGCCCGTGGCTGTACCGCTGGTAGACACAACCGCCCAAAGTGTTGCAAGTGCTCTTATGAATGGTTGGATTTCAGTTTACGGTATTTCATTACTCATTACCACCGACTTAGGAAGGCAATTTGAGTCGTCAATATTCAAGGAGTTAACAAAGGTGTTAGGTGTCAAACATTTGCGAACGACTCCCTACCACCCACAAGCTAATGGAATCATCGAGCGTTGGCATCGTACCTTAAAGTGTGCTATTAAGTGTTATGAGACAAATAGTTGGAGCGTTGTGCTTCCGTTGATTCTTCTAGGAATGCGATCAACCTTGAAAGCTGATGACTGAGTCCTGCTGAGATGGGTTTTGGTGCATTATTGCACGTCCCAGGGGCATTCCTCATTCCTTCTAAAGAAAACACTTCAGAAACCGAATTTGTGCAATCACTACGTAGACTGATATCGGACTTGCCAACTTCAAAGACAGTTCGTCACGGTGTTAAGTCAAGTTTTGTTCAGCCTGCGTTAACCGAGTGCAAATATGTTTTCGTACGAATCGATCACGTTAAAACACCTCTGGAACCAAACTACGAAGGCCCTTTTGAAGTTTTGAGTAAACACGATAAGTATTTTGTTGTGAAAATGCACCAGAGAAACGCGAAGATTTCTATAGATCGTCTGAAATCTGCCTATATTTATGATGAAAATGCATCCACCAAAACTCCACAAGACGATAACAGATCTGAAACCAACGACCACCAACCAAAAGATGTTAGACTACAACTTGATCCGCCAGCATTAGCGAATAACAACACCTTAGATGATAACACTTCAGTGCAAAAGCCACGCTCCCTCTCGGGAACCACCACCCGCACCACTTCTTCTGGACGTCATGTTAGAATTCCTCTTAAATACCGTTAACCCGTTAACTAGGAGGAGGGTATTGTGGTGATACCTTATATTAAATGCCTTTTTCGTACAACTAATAATAAATATGAATTTCAATTACTATTTTTTTCTACTATGTAGATTTTAAGTTGTTCCTTTTTCTCCTGATGAGTTAATATCACGCTTTTGGTTTTCAGAAAAAGAATATTATTAAATAAATGAATTATTATTAAATAGTTTCGTCTTTTAATTCGAACACGCCCATATATATATATATATATATATATATATATATATATAAATATATATATATATATATATATATATATATATATATAAATATATATATATATATATATATATATATATATATATATATATATTACGTTTTAGACCTTTTCGTAAAAACGGTTTTATTGCTTATCCTTCAAGGATTCGTTTTATTGCATCAAATTAAAACACGGACAAATTAATTTTAGAAATATAATGCGGCAAAACTTTATTTATTACTTTATTTACACGAGTATTTGTACTACTCTACACTTAGCGATGTTAACACGTCTATATTTGAAATCACACTAACTCACTGAGCTCTGGCAGCGCCTTTATATAGCAACAATTACGTCGTCTGGTAACTTCGCGAAACTTCTGGGTTTGGTTGTTGTTGGTTGTACTTTACTTAACATGTAGCTATATACGTGTGTTTGTATACATGACAATGCCGACTTTTGTGTTTTGCTTATGGCGACTATGTGTGGTTGTATGTATGAGTGTTCTGTGTGTTTTGTCTATGGTAACTATGAGTGGTTATATGGATGAGTGTTCTGTGTGTTGTGTGGTTTTGTTCCCTCTTCTATGTGTATATGGCTGTGTATACTTGTGAATCTGTTTAGCTTTATTAGCAGCGAATACTTGCATACAAGATCATTAAGAATAACATCTCTCAGCATTTATGTTGCTAGGTTTTTCGTTGTTGTTGTTTACACTTATTATTGGCACAGCCTCGAATAATCTTGTACATTGTAGAGTATTCCATTTCCGTTAATTTTAATATTATCTATATTGTGTTGACCAGGGTTGTAACATTTTGACAACTAGGGATTAATTGGCAGTGCTGCCAAGTACATATAGCCACATTGTCGTTTTATTTAAATATATTTCTAATCTTTGTAACACTGCCGCCCACTTAAGTCTGTTCGACCCAAATAGGCATACAATCACCTCTTCCATAGTGCGCTAATCGTTCGAGATGTGCTATCTTCATTTTTGACCTTGGGCTACTATGCTTCTGTATCCGGTATACAACGTCATTCACTCTCTTAATCACTTTATACGGGCCATCCCAGTGAGTCTGTAATTTTGGGGACAATCTTTTTTTCCGTTGTGGGTTATACAGTATAACCAATTGTCCTTCTATAAATCCCTCCGAGTTTGCTGCGCGGTCATACCTAGCCTTCATCTTGCCACTGACCATCTTGACTCTATTACGCACGAACTCATGCAGCTCGTTTAAGTCCTCCTTCTCTTGGGACGTAATAGCTCCTTCTTCTACAGTTGGCTTAACACGAAATTCCAAATCACCAGGTAGTTTCAATTCCGTTCCAAAGATAATTTTGGCTGGCGTTCTCGATGTTGAGTCGTGTACAGCTGACCTATATGCCATAAAAAATTTGGGAATGTGCTCGTCCCAATCCCTCTGATGGTTGCTTACTACTTTTCGTAGGTATTGTTCTAAGGTGCGATTGAACCTTTCTACCATGCCATCAGACTGTGGATGCAACGGCGTCGTTCTGGTTTTCTTTATCCCATATAACTCGCAAATTTCCCTGAATATGGCAGACTCGAAATTCCTTCCTTGGTCGGAATGTAATTCTATTGGGACACCATAGCGACATACCCAGTTGTTAACGAATGCATTTAAAATTGTCTTTGCTTCCTGGTTAGGTATAGCATATACCTCTGGCCATTTACTGAAATAGTCCATTACCACAAGTACATAACGATTTCCGGCTTCAGTGACGGAAAAGGGACCTGCTACATCCATTGCGATCCGCTCGAATGGTGCTCCTCAGTTGTATTGTTGAAGCTGTCCCCTCTTACTGGGCCTTTGGCTGCTATGCACTGTGGGCAGTTTGTTATCCAGTCGGCTACGGCTTGTTGACATCCAACCCAATAAAAGCGCTGCTTCAGTTTCTCAAGTGTTTTTGTTACTCCAAAATGACCGCCACTAGGTCCATTATGAAACTCTTATAAAACTTTACTTATCTTAGAGTATGGCACAAATATTAAATTAAACACCCTTTTATTACTTTTAGGCTGTTCTACTGAGCCCAATAAGATTTGGCGAGTGGGCTTTCAGCCGAAATTTCATTCCGGAATGGCCGCTATAATTTTCCTTAGTATATCGTGTTCCCTCTGCGCCGCTGACCAGTCTTCATCTGGGCCGATGTGCATTAGCCGAACATCCACAACGCCTTCCTTTTGCTCGATTCTAACACAATGTTTATACTCTCAACAACAGGGTCTTCTCGAAAGAGCATCCGCATTTTTATGCTTTGTGCCCCTTCTATGCTTAATGCTGAAGTCGTAGCTCTGCAGGCGCTCAATCCACCTTGCCAGTTGCCATTCAGGATTTTTAAACTGCAATAGCCATCTCAGGGCAGAATGATCGGAGAAGCTCACGTCGTGTCACACAGTAGTTCCTCTCAGGTTTTTATAGCACATGGCTATAGTACCCTATCACCTTCTCAGTGCCATTCACTACTTGGGATAGCACACCCCTTATACCATAACCGCTCGCATCAGTATCCAGCACAAATTGTTCTCCAGCTATGGGATACGCTAGCACTGGTGACGTAATAATAATAATTTGAGTTTTTGGATTGCATTTTTCTGTGACTCGCCCCAATGGTATGATCTCGACTTCTTTGTCAGCTCATGCAGGCTTGCACCTACACTGGCGAAATTCGGCACAAAACGTCTGTAGTATGTACAAAGGCCCAAAAAACTGCGCAATTCATGAAGATTTTTAGGTTGATGCCAGTCCCTTACTGCTTTTATTTTATCTTTATCTGTTGAGATTCCGTCTGCTGTCACACGATGCCCCAAATACTTTACTTCTTTCTGGAACAACGCACATTTCTTCAAGCTGAGTTTCAATCCAGTTGATGATATCCGTTGAAGAACTTCTGCCATGTTTTTGAGGTGTTCATCAAAAGTTTTCCCCATCACGATTATGTCATCTAGATATACCAAGCATGTCTTCCAGTGAAATCCTATCAGTACCTTCTCCATTAGGCGTTCAAATGTGGCCGGAGCATTGCAGAGACCAAATGCATGACTTTGAACTGCCATAATCCGTTACCGACACTAGGCAGTTTTCTCTTTGTCTTTCTCTGCAATCTCCACTTGCCAATATCCGCTTCGCAAGTCCAGCGTAGAGAACCATTTGGTACCAGCTAGCGTGTCCAAAATGTCATCGATTCTGGGGAGCGGATAACTGTCCTTCTTGGTTATGTCATTGAGCTTCCTGTAGTCTACGCAGAATCTAGTACTGCAATCTTTCTTTTTAACTAAGACTACAGGCGAACTCCAAGGACCAGAAGATGGCTCACTTACGCCATCACGCTCCATTTCACTTACAAGCTCTTTTACTTTATCTCGCTTTCCTAGGGGTACGCTTCTGGGTGGCTGTTTAATCGGCCTAACTTCGCCTGTGTTAATTTCATGTTTAACCAATGCAGTTCTACCCTGGCTTTGGCTTCCCATGGCGAAGATACTGGCATGCCTTTTTAGTAACTGTTTGGCTTTATTTCTATCTGTCGCTGATAGACCTGCTACCCATTTCCCTACGTATTCCTCAAATTGTTCACGTTCTTTTGCGGACAAATCAGTAGGCTGTATCTTCTTCTCGAAGTTTATTATTGCCTCTGCTGGAGTACACTGGCCAACATCGGAATTTTCTTTGATGACTTTTTCATGGTCTGACAAATTAAGCACTCTTATAGGGACTATTCCTCCTTTACTAGTTTTCACTAGAGCTTTCGCTGTTATAAGCTCTTTCTTTAGATCTGCTGGTCTACAACCCACAACCGATTGTCCTCACAATTTCCCTCCATCCGAGCCCATACTGCGGCGTAACGTCTGACTCTCAATAGCAAATACTCTTGTTACTTGCGGTTTGCTCTCATATCCAACATCAAGGGGTATTTCCACATTACGCCAAATCATCAGCTGTTGTTCCATATATAGAATAATGCCATGCCAATCATAAAATCGGCTCCAATAATAACCTCATCGACTATATCGGCAACAATAAACACATGCCTCACGTTGATGTTGGCTATAGTCACCTTCACTTCAATCTTACCGTAGACAGTGGCAGGCTCTCCAGTAGCTGTACGTAGCCATATATTGCTTAACCGCTCGCATTTCCCCTTTACTATATCGGGATTTATTATTGACTGCGATGCCCCTGTGTCTATGGTAAGTACGTGCTTTTCCCCGTTGATGTGTCCGGACGCAGTGAGGTTGCTATTTTTCTGCTGCATCACTGATATGGAGATTGTGGGGCCCTCGTCTGTGAGAGCTAGCTCTTGCCCCTCAGTGCTAGCTCATTTTAGTTTAACGGGGACTCTTGTGATGTTGTTTGGTTCACCCGTTTGCTGTTTCTTGGTGGCGAAACAATTTGCAGCAGCGCTGAAAATTGCCGATCTTTCCGCAGTTAAAGCGAAATTTCTTTGATAGCATTTTCTGCCAGCAGTTGTCGCATTGCCTCCTTAACGCTAGCAACTAGGTTGTTATCCTCCTCAGACAAAACCTCCACATTCCACACTTTACATATCTGTGGCTTGAAAACCATCCTTGCAGTCTCTTGAGCCAGCGCAAATGAAACAGTTTCAGCGAAAGTGGATTTCTGCGTAGCGCACACCCCCAGCTTAACATCATAGTCACGAATGCCGTTAACGAAAGCCTCAGTTTTAAAGAGGTCCAGGAACGGGTGACTCTCCCCTGGATATGTGAGCTGCACTAAACGCTCGATTTCCATTGCGAAATCTTGTAGAGATTCGTTAGGCTTCTGAACTCTACATCGCAATTCCATTCTGTATAAATTGCGCTTGTGCTCAGCACCATACTTGGGCCGCAATGCTTCCATTATTTCATTATAGTTGTTTCTGCTGCTTACTGACACAGTCTCAAGTACCTCTGCGGCTGTACCCTTTGAGGACAAAATCAACTCTATAGCCTTATCTTCAGCATACCATCCATTTCTGCTAGCAACCGTCTCGAACTGGAATTTGAAGATGCCTAATGGTACGCTGCCGTCGAAGCATGGCGCTTTTATCCGCGTAGAAACCCCCGAAACTGCTCGTACTGGCCCGCCGCTACACTCCAGGTTATTCACTTTGTCCTCTAGAGCATGCGATTTCTCTTCGAACTCCTTTGCATGCTCCTCCAGCTCTGAGAATTTATTCTCAATAGAATCCACCCTCCTGTTAAAGGCTTCAGAAACCGCGGCAACACTTTATTTATTACTTTATTTACACGAGTATTTGTACTACTCGACACTTATCTATGTTAACACGTCTATATTTGAAATCACACTAACTCACTGAGCTCTGGCAACGCCTTTATATAGCAAAAATGAAGTCGTCTGGTAACTTCGCGAAACTTCTGGGCTTGGTTGTTGTTGGTTGTACTTTACTTAACATGTAGCAATATACGTGTGTTTGTATACATGACAATGCTGCTTGTGTGTTTTGCTTATGGTGACTATGTGTGGTTGTATGTATGAGTGTTCTGTGTTTTGTCTATGGTAACTATGAGTGGTTGTATGGATGAGTGTTGTGTGTTGTGTGGTTTTGTTTCTTCTTCTATGTGTAAATGGCTGTGTATACTTGTGAATCTGTTTAGCTTTATTAGCAACGAATACTTGCATACAAGATCATTACGAATAACATTAGCATTTATGTTGCTAGGTTTTTCGTTGTTGCTGTTTACACTTATTATTGGCACAGCCTCGAATAATCTTGTATATTCTGCAGTGTTCCATTTCCGTTAATTTGAATATTATCTATATTATTTTGACCAGTGCTGCCAAGTACATATAGCCACATTGTCGTTTTATTTAAATCTATTTCTAATCTTTGTAACAATAATTTCGAAATATTTGAGTTAATATTTTGAAAAACTGAAATACAATTCGTTTTTTAATACATTACAATAAAATTTTGGTCATACCACTAAATAAATTTATATACTTAACTTTTCTAAGTCACTACTTCGGGGACCTATGAAATAAATTACATATAAATACAACACTAAAATCATAAATATTTAAATACATTATGCACAGCTCATGTCATATGCAAGAGTACGCGCAGGATGCAATGAGTTATGTGCGTCATTACGGTCGACCAGATTTATTAATAACATTTACGTGTAGTCCGTAATGGAGTAACATTAAAGATAATTTATTCGCTGGCCAAAGTCCTAGCGACCGCCATGATATCACTTCCCGTGTTTTTAAGCAGAAATTGAAAGTGCTTATGGGTTTTAGCGTGAAATCTAAAGTATTTGGTGAAGTGAAGTTCTGGATGTATTCTGTGGAGTGGCAAAAGCGTGGTTTGCCACACGCTCACATTTCAATATGGTTGGTGAATAATATCACATGGTATGAAGTTGACAATGTTATATGTTCTGAAATTCCAGATCAAATAAGTGATCCTGAATTATATGATATCAACGTTTGTGTTCAGTTGCAGAATGATCCATCTGCTGATAAGTTCTCTAAGCAATTGCCGAAAAATGGGAACGGTGCAATGCCTATTGATGACACTGGATTGATAACATTTCCAAATGAGTTTTGCCGTTTCGCACAGGAATTGATTGAATGTGCTTCACTAACATAGCACAATAATATACATGCCATGCATGGTTGAGTGCCAGAGCGATTTTAGCGGCAAAAAACAAAGATGTTACTGAATTTAACATGACTATACAATCAAAGACTCCTGGCGAAGTGGTGTTGTACAAGTCTGTTGATACTCTTACCAATGTTTTAAATTATCCAACAGAATTGTATATTCGTTGGACTTACCAGGATTGCCTCCGCATAATCTCCAATAGAAAGTTGGAGCCACTATTATTATGCTTCGTAATATCTAACAACCCCGTTTGTGTAATGGTACAAGACTTGCTATTAAAAGGTTGATGGCTTATGTAATTGAAGCTACTATTTTAACAGGAAAATTAAAAGGCGAAGACGCATCCTAATGATTCCGTCTGATATAACATTGGAACTTAAACGACTTCAGTTTCCTGTTCGCCTTGCGTTTGCGATTACCATTAATAAGGCCCAAGGCCAATCTTTAGAAATTCGTGGACAGAATTTAGTGCATCCAGCTTTCTCACATGGACAGTTCTATGTACCCTTTTCGCGCGTTGGCAAATTATCGGTTTTATTTACACCGAAAATGAAAAACAACAAACTTTGTTTACCACAGAGCATTACAATAAAAGCAGTTTATCACTGATTAAAATGAATTCAAATTAATTTTTTTATTTTCTTTTTTGCACTACGAAGCGAACCCCCTCGCTAGTTTGTCTATAAAATTTTAATAATTTTGATTTCCTAAAGATGTTAACAAGCTGTTAACGATATATCGAATAAATATTAGACTAAATATGATTTAACAAAATATTAATATTATAATATATATATATATATATATATATATATATATATTATTAATAATATTATAATATATATTATAATATATATATATAATATTATAATATATATATATATATATATATATATATATATATATATATATATACATTATATATATATATATATATATATATATATATATATATATAAATATATATATAACGAGTGATTTGTTTGCTATTATCTTTTTGGCAACACTAGTTTTGACAGCTCGCGCACGTTTTGTATCTTGTGTCACTGTCAAACATCTTCAGTTTGGTCTATAATTTAATCATGAATCGTCTTACAAACGAACAACGCTTGCAAATTATTGAATTTTATTACCAAAATGCGTGCTCTGTTAAGAAAGTTCATCGCGCGCTTCTTCCATTTTATGGTCAGTTTAATCGACCTACTGAGGCTTCTATTCGGGCTATTGTAAAAAAATTTCGCACCAAATTTACATTGTTGGACATTAAACCACCAACACGCTTACGTAGAGTGCGAACTGAAGAAAATATCGCAGCCGTATCGGCCAGTGTTGGTGATGACCGTGAATTATCGATTCGGCGCCGTTCGCAGCAATTGGGCCTCTGTTACTCCACTACGTGGAAAATTTTGCGGAAGGATTTGGGTGTGAAGCCTTATAAGATACAGCTGGTGCAAGAATTGAAGCCAAACGACCTACCACAACGCCAAATATTTGGTGAATGGGCTCTTGAAAAGTTAAATGAAGATCCACTTTTTTATCGAAGAATTGTGTTCAGCGACGAGGCTCATTTCTGGTTGAATGGATACGTGAACAAGCAAAACTGCCGTATTTGGAGTGAAGAGCAGCCAGAAGCATTGCAAGAGCTACCAATGCATCCACAAAAAACAACCGTTTGGTGCGGATTATGGGCTGGCGGCATCATTGGGCCGTATTTCTTCAAAGATGATGCGAATCACAACGTTACTGTGAATGGTGAGCGCTACCGTGCGATGATAACAAACTTTTTTTTGCCCAAAATGGAAGAGCTTGACTTGCATGACATGTGGTTTCAACAAGACGGTGCCACATGCCACACAGCACGCGAAACAATGGACCAATTGAGAGGCGAGTTCGGTGAACAGTTTATTTCACGCTTGGGACCAATCAATTGGCCGCCCAGATCGTGCGATTTAACGCCTCTAGACTGTTTTTTGTGGGGCTATGTTAAGGCTAATGTCTATAGCGACAAGCCCGCTTCGATTGACGCACTGAAAGCCAACATTGCCAACATTATTCGTGAGATACCGGCCGAAATGTTGGAAAGAGTATGCCAAAATTGGACTAAGCGGATGGACCATTTGAGGCGCAGCCGCGGCCAACATTTGCATGAAATAATCTTCAAACATTAAATTATATCGACCCAACTATCAATCCAAATAAATATTTCATGCATTTTTCTGAATTTTGTGTGTTTTCTTTTTTTTTAATTTCCGATAGTTCTTATAAAATCACCCATTATTATATTAATTAGACCAAATATAATTTGATAAAAAACGACCATAAGCTTGATTAATATTATAATAAACTGATAAGGTCAATAAAGATAAACCAACTATACATACTATATATATATATATATATATATATATATATATATATATATGCATTATATATATATATATATATATATATATGTATATAGATATATATATATATATATATATATATATATATATATAATGTATATATATATATATATATATATATATATATATATACATTATATATATATATATATATATATATATATATAGATATATATATATATATATATATATATATATATAATGTATATATATATATATATATATATATATATATATATGTATATATATATATATATATATATATATATATATGTATATATATATATATATATATACATTATATATATATATATATATATATATATATATAATGTATATATATATATATATATATACATTATATATATATATATATATATATATATATAATGTATATATATATATATATATATATATATATATATACATTATATATATATATATATATATATATATATATATATAATGTATATATATATATATATATATATATATATATAATGTATGAACAAAATGTTGGGCTATAAATTTTGCGCTAAAATAATTTTGTTTGGAGTTCATCTAAACAAAATTATTTTAGCGCAAAATTTATAGCCCAACATTTTGTTCATACATTATATATATATATATATATATATATATATATATACATTATTATAAATAATTGATATTGGGAAGTGGGAAAGGAAAAATAAGAACCAATATTAAATTTTCCTTTTAATGATAGGGTTTATTTACAGGAGTTTGAGTATATAAAATATAGAGTTTACCTTTTGGACAGATAAATGCCTTTGGGCAGATAAATGCTGCTCTCGTTGATGCTGGTTGAAGAAGAAGTAGTCATTTAATTTTTAAATTAAGAAAAAGGAAAGTTCGGCTTTTGGAAAAACCGCGCAACATATGGAATTTTTCGAGTGTCAACTCGAGCAACATTTAGTACATTTTCAGTGTTACAATATTGTCTAAATTTAACTGGGTAAGTACACAGGAAGAAAAGGTTATAAGAAAAGGTTTGTATAAAAGGTAAGTAAGAGAGATGTTTCCAAAGTAAGTATAAAAAAGCTAAAAATAAATCGTTTACAATTAATACAATATACTTAAGATTTGCATATTCAAATCGATTATAAAAGGTTTAATTTATAATTCAATTATAAAGGGTTTAATTTATAAGGAATAAATATAAAATTCAGTGCAAATAATTTATATTAAATAATAAAAAATGATTTTGTCCAATATCAAATTGGACATGCCGGTAGGCCAGGCCTTCAGGCAACATATGGCGGGTTGGTGGTTGGGCAAAGGACATTTGCCAATGATTTAATCGCCTCTATAATGGCTGTTGTTGGGATTGTTGTGGCTGTAGGTGGATTTGGTGTTTGTTGGGGAGTTGGTTTTCGCTGTTGTTGTGGTTTCTTCTCTTTCTTGTTAGTCCGGCTTTTCGGTTTCTTCTTCCGGGTCACATGCAGCAAAGTGTGGTGCAATTTTCTACATTTTCTGCAGGTATCGTTTGATGCACATGCCTTCACATCGTGGCTTCTCGCCAAGCAGTTCACACAACATTGGTATCGTTCTACGACATTCATCCGTTTTTTCACCGACATGGTTAAAAATTTTCGACAGAATCGCAAGCCATGAAACGCATCGCATAAAACACAACCTTAGACTTCTGGGTCTCTTTTTCTTCTTATGGTTTTTCGGGTGCGAATGTCAACTGGACGAGTGGATTCTAAACTACGGGTAGGTCTAATATGGAAAAACAAATACGAATTAGAACTTATAATTTAAGGTAATTAAAGTCTACATGATGTATGGTTGATCTCAAATTGTTCATACAAATTAAAGTATGAGGTAGTTTAAATTCTATTTTTCTGTATGTGGATACAACGTATAATGACAACAAGAAAGAATAAAGAAAAAGGATTTTAAATGTATTCGGCTAGAAGTAGATCTTATGAGGTTTTAAACCTCTCGATTTTCCATATAAGGAAGAAAACATAACTTGACTATTGGGCGTGTTATGACTCCAGAGGCGATGCGCACATCAGCGATGCGGACATTTCCATCTGAACCTGGGTAAGTTTTGTCTATTCGTCCCAGTCGCCATTCCTGTGGAGGAAGGAGATCGTCCTTTACTACTACAAGATCTCCAGGATGAAGATTTGGACTTGAATATCTCCACTTATAGCGCTTCTGAAGAGCCTTGAGGTAATCTTCTTTCCATCGTATTGAGAATTGATGGTGCAGAGCCTTCAGTTTCTCCCATCTGTTGATGAGCGAGATATTTCAACTGTCGGGTTCAGGGAAAGCCATAATAGGAGAACCTCTTAAAAAATGTCCGGGAGTCAGTGCCGTGATGTCTGAAGGGTCTTCTGACAGCGCTGAAATCGGGCGGGAATTAAGTATTCCCTCTATCCGGGCAAGGATAGTAGAAAACTCCTCAAAGTTGAATTTTTGAGTTCCAGCAATTCGTCTGAAATGAAATTTGAAGCTCTTAACGGCGGCTTCCCATAAGCCGCCCATGTGTGGTGCGTGTGGGGGAATGAACTTTCATTCAAATCCTCGAGAAAGGTACTTCTGGGCAACATCATGAGCCGCGGTATTAATAAACCTTGAAAATTCACGTCCTAGCGCTCTACTAGCGCCCAAAAAATGTCTGCCATTGTCAGAAGTTACCCTGTGGGGGAGTCCCCGCCTCCCAACGAAGCGAGCGAATGCCGCCAGAAAAGCATTTGACGACAAATCAGAGCATGCTTCCAGATGAATAGCCTTCGTGCTAAAGCAAACGAAGACACACACGTATCCCTTAATAGTACTAGCCCTTCGCAAAATTGACGTCTTCAGTTCAAAAGGGCCTGCGAAGGCAAGGGAGCCATTATCTGCGAGCATGATTTTTGTCTGTGTATTATACAGACCTTGCAATTACGAATAATAGCTTTTATTCCCGGCTTAAGTCGAAAGACATGAAACTCTGATTGCACCATCCTAATCATTTGACTACAGTCAGCATGAGCGAGTACATTATGAATAAACAAAAGATATAACTGGCAAAATCGAGAATTTCTGGGCAGTATTATGGGATAACGCTCGTTATATGGCATCGACGACCGAGATAGTCTGCCATTCACTCGTAAAAGTGAGTCCGAATCGAGAAAAGGGTTCAAATTCTTTAAAGAACTTTTATTTGGTAGAGGCCGTGAGTTACATAATAATTGGTACTCCTCATCATAAAATTTTCTTTGGGCTAAAGAAATAAGACGCCTTTTGACAAATTTCATTTCGTCAAAAGTGAGATCGCCAGGAGAAGATTCTGGTCTATTAAGTTCTGAGAATTTCGAACTTTTCGCTAAGCATCTGGCGAAAAATCGAAAAATGTAACATATAACTCGCAACGCTCGGTTATATGAAGAGAACTTACACAAAATGTCATCTTCTTTGACTTCTGTGTGTAATGAGTGAGTCTGAATTTTCGAGTCGGCAATAACTTTCAGGGGATCTCTATATGGCCACTCTGAGGATGGTTTTGATAACCATGGCGGCCCATGCCACCAGAGCGAGCTTTGTGCCAGTTCTTGAGATTTACAACCGCGAGTTCCCAGATCAGCGGGGTTGTCGTGTGTTGGCACATGTCGCCATATAGCATCCGGAACCAAACGGTGAATCTGAGAAGTGCGATTTGCCACGTATGTTTCCCATGAGGATGGGGGTTTCGAGAGCCAACCTAATACAATGGACGAGTCCGTCCCCAGGATGACCTCACCAATGTTGAGACGAAGTGAATCCTTAACATATTTTATGAGGTTTGCCAGTAAAACTGCGCCATTCAATTCTAGTCGCGGGAGACAAATTGTCTGTATCGGGGCTACTTTACTCTTAGCCAGCAGCAAATTATTGAAGCTGTTATGAGACATAGTCTCACATCGAATATAAATTGTGGCACAGTATGCTACCTTTGATGCATCTGAGAACCCGTGGATAGAAATTGAATCAGATGGAGTACTGTGTAACCAACGTGGGATGGAAATTTTATCGATGAGACCGAAATCTTGCACCAGAGAGTTCCATTTATAAAGGGAATAAATGAAACATCATCATCCCATTCTAACCCCTCCAGCCATAACTGCTGCATTAAAAGTTTTCCTCTGATGACTATAGGAGCCAGCCATCCAGCAGGATCAAATAATTTTACAACTGAGGATAAGATTTGTCGCTTTGTAATTCTGACCGTTTGTTCAATCGGGGAAAATTTGTACGTAAACGAGTCAGTGACTGCATTCCACCTTATGCCAAGAGTTTTGGTAGAACTGGTGTCGTGGAAACGGTGCACAAGGATTTGGCGATGCATTTTTTGAATATCGCCACTAAAAACGTACTGATATTTTCTCCAATTAATTATAATTGATATTAAATCATTCTGTAGAGTAGGGCCTGTGTGCAGAACATCACTGAGAGAAAATTGAGATTTCGATTTCCGAGAAGCATTGAAAACAACTCTCACTTTTGTAGTTTTATGCTCAGGGCGAACTACGGCATGATGCGGTAAATAATATGAGCCATATTTACCGTGTGAAACGACTTCATTTGATGAAACTTCCTCCATGTGGTCCAAAGTTATGTATTCTTTTAAAGTCTCTGTATACTGAGCTTGAAGGTCGGGGGTTTTTGATAAATTTTTCTCCATGCTCGAGTATTGAGCCAGAGCTGTGAACCGGGATGAACCAAAAGAGATTTTTTCTGGAAAATCTTTTTTGAAAGGTAGCCTTACCAAGTATCTACCATTTTCGCTACGTGTAGTGGTTTCTGTGTAAAATTTTTCGCAAAATTCATCTTCGACCGATCTGGGCCTTGCAGTATGAATTTCTTCCTGTTCCCAAAACTGCCTTAAAATTTTATTAAGCTCAACAGTCTGGGATACGAACACTGAGGTCGTGAACGTTTGAACAGGTGTCGATTTTATAGGGCCACTTAAAATCCATCCGAAAATGGTATTGTAGGCCGATGTCTGACCACATATATTTTTTCTAATGCCATCAATGTTGAGCAAGTGTTCACAATCATTGCCCAGAATAAGATCTATTTGAGCAGCCCTATTGAAAGTAGGGTCAGCTAGATCTAAGTCCGCGAGTGAGTTTTGGGAGTATAATAGCCCTTATAGGTACGCGCAATTTGTGTCTTTTGGCGTATAAAACAAAATCACATTCCTTATTAGCGACCTGTTTTTGACCACCTATACCTACAATTTCAAAATGAGAACTCCTGTATGGGATCTGAAGACGAGTTCTAATTCTTTCTGTCAGAAATGTTCTTTGAGAACCGGGATCAATTAGAGCCCTTATGGTGAAGAGTTCACCCCTATGTTCAATTTGTGTCAGAGCGGTGCGTAACAAAATATTTTCACTTCCGGTAGAGCAATTAGCATGGACACGACTAGAAGTGCTAGGAATATCATTTTGAGTAGCTTTTGAAGCCGATTGAAGGGTATCTTGAGACTGGCGTTGTACAAATTTAGTATCATGATTTGGTGCTTCCGTATGTATTTTGCCTGAGCCGTGCGTTGAGTTCTGAGAATTTTGCCCCATGTGCAACAAAGTGTGGTGATTTTTCTTGCAATGCATACATCTATACTTTCTACCACAGTTTGACTTGAGATGAGAAGCAGCCAAACAATTGTTACAAAATTTGTTCTTAAAAACGTAATCAACTCTCTGTTGCACACTGAACGCTTTGAATCTGGGGCATGCTCTCAAAGGATGACCCACATTGCATAGTCTGCAACAAACAGCATCCAAACTTTCCTGAGACACATACGTCTGCACCTTAGCTTGATTCGGTTTTGTTAGCATAAAATAATCTTTTGATGTTTTAATGCTATTTATACGTTCAACCGCCTCGTATCTGTCAACCAGAAATTGCGACATCTGGCTCCATTGCGGAAGTTCACGAGGTGATGTGAGAGATTGTTCCCACATAGCAAGTGTTACTTCAGACAACTTTGTGGAGATAAGGCGAATCAATATGGGGTCCCAACTGTCCACTTGAACGCCAAGTGTTCTGAGTGTTGCGAGTGAGTCATTCACTGAAGACTGGATTCTTCGAATTGATTCACTGTCTTCACTAGTTGCCTCGGGTATATCAAATAGAATTTTGATCTGGTTATCAACCAGAACACGTTTATTTTCATAACGGGTTCTCAAAGCATCCCATGCTAATTCGAAATTTTCGTTAGAGAGAGGATATCTTTTAACAATATCCCCCGCCTCACCTCTTGTCTTGTTACGTAAGTGATACAATTTAGTAACGGGTGTAAGCTTCGAGCGCCTTATGTATACTGCTGTGAACATGTCTCGAAACGAGGGCCATTGTTCATAACTCCCTTTGAACACCTCAGTGTCACAGGGAGGCAGCTTAATGCAGTATGAGCTATCTTGAAGCTGATCATATTGGAGGGCTTGATTCTGCACAGTATATCGGGAGGTCGATTGACCTGCAGGGTAATGTCCAGCTTCCAATCGAAAACTTTTCATTAACTCTAAAATTTGAGACGAGCATACATAATATGAGTTTGTGCATTCATCAAAAATTTTCGTAATCCCAGCTTTGACTGCCGACGTGAAAGCGGGATCCTTTGACATCATGAGGATTTCATAGGAGGAGTCGAGCCTTCCCCATCTGGATTCCAATTCTTTAAGTTTAACTTCAAGAATGGATTCGTTAAGGTCAATATTTTCAGATTCCTTAAATCTGTCGCAAAAATTGAGCAACCTATCGCTATCATAATCGAATTGATCTCTTGGAGAGGGGTCTTCAATGGATTTAGTTGCCATTTTGATGTAGTGCTATTAACGTTTTTACTATGTGTAAACTCCGTGAAATTATTCAATAAAACAAGAACCAAAATAAGGGTTAGTTGCAGTATATAATGGCAGGGCCAAACTAGGGGCTATAATATAGCAATAGTTCAAGTTTTAGATCGGATATCTATTTGAATTACAAGAGCACGGAAAAATTTCAAGTTATGAAATATCAGGGACTAGACATTCAATTTATTTTAGAGAATAGAACTAGGGGCTATTTTTAATAGCAATAGAATAGAATACTAGCAAATAAAATTCAAAGGGTTAGAGTGAAGCACATTAGTTTTCAAAATAAAGAATTATTAACTTGTCAAACAAATTAATACGGACTGAATAATTCCCGAGAATATGAGTAAATTCATAGCATCAACAAGATTCAATGTTATTTAATATTTCCTTTCCATTGAATTACAGCATTGTATTCAGTTTTAAGAAATCAACTTAAATATTACTTCTAGTTTCTATTTGCCGGTCAAAAATATACCGTGCCTCACCAACTTGTTCAAAGTGCAAACCGGTAACACTGTTGAAATTTGTATAAAGCAGGTATGGAAAAAAGGCAATTGATATATTGAATTCAAGAAATGAATTTCAATTTATTTAATGTATGTACACTTCAGATAATGAGCAGAGATGAGTAGATAGATGTGTATGATTTTTCTTTTTTACTAATAATAATTAAATGAATATAAATTTCTATTTATATGTGTGTATGAGTAAACTGTTCAAATTTATTTATAATTAATTTATATTGTTCTTAGTTTTGAAAATTAGTAAATTTTCCATACTTATTACTGTAGGTAGTGGACTTTCCATCCCTTGTTTAGTTATTTGTGCTAACTACTGTTTCAATTCCTTTGTTTGTACATATGTATGTATGCATGCATGTGAATATTTATTTAACTTTTATTGTTGCTCCAAAAAATTTGTAAAACTATTTAAATTTATTTTTGTAGAATATGTGGTAAATTTTACAAAGAATATGTTATTGCGCAATTTTTTCAAAATAATCAATTTAAATTTTCTGATTGAAATAAGTTGATGTTAATATTTAATTTCTTGATGAGTTGAAATATTCAAGAGAAAAGTTCACTGATCTTGTCTTGGGCTAATTCTGTTTATATACATAAGCATATACATATGTATGTATTTTTCTTCCTCCTTTTATTCCTCTGTCCTTATTATTTTATATTTTAAGAGAACTGATCACAAACAACTTTTGATTTAGCACAACTACATATAGAGTGATGATTTCTAATTTAACAGCATATGTACATATTTTATAAAGAACATTGTTTTTCACTTCTCTGCCTTGAGGTTAAAGGCCTTAAATTTAAATATATTTTCAAGAGGTAAGTATGTAAGAATTTGTTCCGATTCCTTTGTTCCTTTTCTCCTTTTTAAGTAGAATATGTACATATGTATGCATGAACGGTAAGTATGAGAATGAGAAGTTATGGAAAGAACGTTAAGTATTCAAGCAAGTGTTCACAATCATTGCCCAGAATAAGATCTATTTGAGCAGCCCTATTGAAAGTAGGGTCAGCTAGATCTAAGTCCGCGAGTGAGTTTTGGGAGTATAATAGCCCTTATAGGTACGCGCAATTTGTGTCTTTTGGCGTATAAAACAAAATCACATTCCTTATTAGCGACCTGTTTTTGACCACCTATACCTACAATTTCAAAATGAGAACTCCTGTATGGGATCTGAAGACGAGTTCTAATTCTTTCTGTCAGAAATGTTCTTTGAGAACCGGGATCAATTAGAGCCCTTATGGTGAAGAGTTCACCCCTATGTTCAATTTGTGTCAGAGCGGTGCGTAACAAAATATTTTCACTTCTGGTAGAGCAATTAGCATGAACACGACTAGAAGTGCTGGGAATATCATTTTGAGTAGCTTTTGAAGCCGATTGAAGGGTATCTTGAGACTGGCGTTGTACAAATTTAGTATCATGATTTGGTGCTTCCGTATGTATTTTGCCTGAGCCGTGCGTTGAGTTCTGAGAATTTTGCCCCATGTGCAACAAAGTGTGGTGATTTTTCTTGCAATGCATACATCTATACTTTCTACCACAGTTTGACTTGAGATGAGAAGCAGCCAAACAATTGTTACAAAATTTGTTCTTAAAAACGTAATCAACTCTCTGTTGCACACTGAACGCTTTGAATCTGGGGCATGCTCTCAAAGGATGACCCACATTGCATAGTCTGCAACAAACAGCATCCAAACTTTCCTGAGACACATACGTCTGCACCTTAGCTTGATTCGGTTTTGTTAGCATAAAACAATCTTTTGATGTTTTAATGCTATTTATACGTTCAACCGCCTCGTATCTGTCAACCAGAAATTGCGACATCTGGCTCCATTGCGGAAGTTCACGAGGTGATGTGAGAGATTGTTCCCACATAGCAAGTGTTACTTCAGACAACTTTGTGGAGATAAGGCGAATCAATATGGGGTCCCAACTGTCCACTTGAACGCCAAGTGTTCTGAGTGTTGCGAGTGAGTCATTCACTGAAGACTGGATTCTTCGAATTGATTCACTGTCTTCACTAGTTGCCTCGGGTATATCAAATAGAATTTTGATCTGGTTATCAACCAGAACACGTTTATTTTCATAACGGGTTCTCAAAGCATCCCATGCTAATTCGAAATTTTCGTTAGAGAGAGGATATCTTTTAACAATATCCCCCGCCTCACCTCTTGTCTTGTTACGTAAGTGATACAATTTAGTAACGGGTGTAAGCTTCGAGCGCCTTATGTATACTGCTGTGAACATGTCTCGAAACGAGGGCCATTGTTCATAACTCCCTTTGAACACCTCAGTGTCACAGGGAGGCAGCTTAATGCAGTATGAGCTATCTTGAAGCTGATCATATTGGAGGGCTTGATTCTGCACAGTATATCGGGAGGTCGATTGACCTGCAGGGTAATGTCCAGCTTCCAATCGAAAACTTTTCATTAACTCTAAAATTTGAGACGAGCATACATAATATGAGTTTGTGCATTCATCAAAAATTTTCGTAATCCCAGCTTTGACTGCCGACGTGAAAGCGGGATCCTTTGACATCATGAGGATTTCATAGGAGGAGTCGAGCCTTCCCCATCTGGATTCCAATTCTTTAAGTTTAACTTCAAGAATGGATTCGTTAAGGTCAATATTTTCAGATTCCTTAAATCTGTCGCAAAAATTGAGCAACCTATCGCTATCATAATCGAATTGATCTCTTGGAGAGGGGTCTTCAATGGATTTAGTTGCCATTTTGATGTAGTGCTATTAACGTTTTTACTATGTGTAAACTCCGTGAAATTATTCAATAAAACAAGAACCAAAATAAGGGTTAGTTGCAGTATATAATGGCAGGGCCAAACTAGGGGCTATAATATAGCAATAGTTCAAGTTTTAGATCGGATATCTATTTGAATTACAAGAGCACGGAAAAATTTCAAGTTATGAAATATCAGGGACTAGACATTCAATTTATTTTAGAGAATAGAACTAGGGGCTATTTTTAATAGCAATAGAATAGAATACTAGCAAATAAAATTCAAAGGGTTAGAGTGAAGCACATTAGTTTTCAAAATAAAGAATTATTAACTTGTCAAACAAATTAATACGGACTGAATAATTCCCGAGAATATGAGTAAATTCATAGCATCAACAAGATTCAATGTTATTTAATATTTCCTTTCCATTGAATTACAGCATTGTATTCAGTTTTAAGAAATCAACTTAAATATTACTTCTAGTTTCTATTTGCCGGTCAAAAATATACCGTGCCTCACCAACTTGTTCAAAGTGCAAACCGGTAACACTGTTGAAATTTGTATAAAGCAGGTATGGAAAAAAGGCAATTGATATATTGAATTCAAGAAATGAATTTCAATTTATTTAATGTATGTACACTTCAGATAATGAGCAGAGATGAGTAGATAGATGTGTATGATTTTTCTTTTTTACTAATAATAATTAAATGAATATAAATTTCTATTTATATGTGTGTATGAGTAAACTGTTCAAATTTATTTATAATTAATTTATATTGTTCTTAGTTTTGAAAATTAGTTAATTTTCCATACTTATTACTGTAGGTAGTGGACTTTCCATCCCTTGTTTAGTTATTTGTGCTAACTACTGTTTCAATTCCTTTGTTTGTACATATGTATGTATGCATGCATGTGAATATTTATTTAACTTTTATTGTTGCTCCAAAAAATTTGTAAAACTATTTAAATTTATTTTTGTAGAATATGTGGTAAATTTTACAAAGAATATGTTATTGCGCAATTTTTTCAAAATAATCAATTTAAATTTTCTGATTGAAATAAGTTGATGTTAATATTTAATTTCTTGATGAGTTGAAATATTCAAGAGAAAAGTTCACTGATCTTGTCTTGGGCTAATTCTGTTTATATACATAAGCATATACATATGTATGTATTTTTCTTCCTCCTTTTATTCCTCTGTCCTTATTATTTTATATTTTAAGAGAACTGATCACAAACAACTTTTGATTTAGCACAACTACATATAGAGTGATGATTTCTAATTTAACAGCATATGTACATATTTTATAAAGAACATTGTTTTTCACTTCTCTGCCTTGAGGTTAAAGGCCTTAAATTTAAATATATTTTCAAGAGGTAAGTATGTAAGAATTTGTTCCGATTCCTTTGTTCCTTTTCTCCTTTTTAAGTAGAATATGTACATATGTATGCATGAACGGTAAGTATGAGAATGAGAAGTTATGGAAAGAACGTTAAGTATTCAAGCAAGTGTTCACAATCATTGCCCAGAATAAGATCTATTTGAGCAGCCCTATTGAAAGTAGGGTCAGCTAGATCTAAGTCCGCGAGTGAGTTTTGGGAGTATAATAGCCCTTATAGGTACGCGCAATTTGTGTCTTTTGGCGTATAAAACAAAATCACATTCCTTATTAGCGACCTGTTTTTGACCACCTATACCTACAATTTCAAAATGAGAACTCCTGTATGGGATCTGAAGACGAGTTCTAATTCTTTCTGTCAGAAATGTTTTTTGAGAACCGGGATCAATTAGAGCCCTTATGGTGAAGAGTTCACCCCTATGTTCAATTTGTGTCAGAGCGGTGCGTAACAAAATATTTTCACTTCTGGTAGAGCAATTAGCATGAACACGACTAGAAGTGCTGGGAATATCATTTTGAGTAGCTTTTGAAGCCGATTGAAGGGTATCTTGAGACTGGCGTTGTACAAATTTAGTATCATGATTTGGTGCTTCCGTATGTATTTTGCCTGAGCCGTGCGTTGAGTTCTGAGAATTTTGCCCCATGTGCAACAAAGTGTGGTGATTTTTCTTGCAATGCATACATCTATACTTTCTACCACAGTTTGATTTGAGATGAGAAGCAGCCAAACAATTGTTACAAAATTTGTTCTTAAAAACGTAATCAACTCTCTGTTGCACACTGAACGCTTTGAATCTGGGGCATGCTCTCAAAGGATGACCCACATTGCATAGTCTGCAACAAACAGCATCCAAACTTTCCTGAGACACATACGTCTGCACCTTAGCTTGATTCGGTTTTGTTAGCATAAAACAATCTTTTGATGTTTTAATGCTATTTATACGTTCAACCGCCTCGTATCTGTCAACCAGAAATTGCGACATCTGGCTCCATTGCGGAAGTTCACGAGGTGATGTGAGAGATTGTTCCCACATAGCAAGTGTTACTTCAGACAACTTTGTGGAGATAAGGCGAATCAATATGGGGTCCCAACTGTCCACTTGAACGCCAAGTGTTCTGAGTGTTGCGAGTGAGTCATTCACTGAAGACTGGATTCTTCGAATTGATTCACTGTCTTCACTAGTTGCCTCGGGTATATCAAATAGAATTTTGATCTGGTTATCAACCAGAACACGTTTATTTTCATAACGGGTTCTCAAAGCATCCCATGCTAATTCGAAATTTTCGTTAGAGAGAGGATATCTTTTAACAATATCCCCCGCCTCACCTCTTGTCTTGTTACGTAAGTGATACAATTTAGTAACGGGTGTAAGCTTCGAGCGCCTTATGTATACTGCTGTGAACATGTCTCGAAACGAGGGCCATTGTTCATAACTCCCTTTGAACACCTCAGTGTCACAGGGAGGCAGCTTAATGCAGTATGAGCTATCTTGAAGCTGATCATATTGGAGGGCTTGATTCTGCACAGTATATCGGGAGGTCGATTGACCTGCAGGGTAATGTCCAGCTTCCAATCGAAAACTTTTCATTAACTCTAAAATTTGAGACGAGCATACATAATATGAGTTTGTGCATTCATCAAAAATTTTCGTAATCCCAGCTTTGACTGCCGACGTGAAAGCGGGATCCTTTGACATCATGAGGATTTCATAGGAGGAGTCGAGCCTTCCCCATCTGGATTCCAATTCTTTAAGTTTAACTTCAAGAATGGATTCGTTAAGGTCAATATTTTCAGATTCCTTAAATCTGTCGCAAAAATTGAGCAACCTATCGCTATCATAATCGAATTGATCTCTTGGAGAGGGGTCTTCAATGGATTTAGTTGCCATTTTGATGTAGTGCTATTAACGTTTTTACTATGTGTAAACTCCGTGAAATTATTCAATAAAACAAGAACCAAAATAAGGGTTAGTTGCAGTATATAATGGCAGGGCCAAACTAGGGGCTATAATATAGCAATAGTTCAAGTTTTAGATCGGATATCTATTTGAATTACAAGAGCACGGAAAAATTTCAAGTTATGAAATATCAGGGACTAGACATTCAATTTATTTTAGAGAATAGAACTAGGGGCTATTTTTAATAGCAATAGAATAGAATACTAGCAAATAAAATTCAAAGGGTTAGAGTGAAGCACATTAGTTTTCAAAATAAAGAATTATTAACTTGTCAAACAAATTAATACGGACTGAATAATTCCCGAGAATATGAGTAAATTCATAGCATCAACAAGATTCAATGTTATTTAATATTTCCTTTCCATTGAATTACAGCATTGTATTCAGTTTTAAGAAATCAACTTAAATATTACTTCTAGTTTCTATTTGCCGGTCAAAAATATACCGTGCCTCACCAACTTGTTCAAAGTGCAAACCGGTAACACTGTTGAAATTTGTATAAAGCAGGTATGGAAAAAAGGCAATTGATATATTGAATTCAAGAAATGAATTTCAATTTATTTAATGTATGTACACTTCAGATAATGAGCAGAGATGAGTAGATAGATGTGTATGATTTTTCTTTTTTACTAATAATAATTAAATGAATATAAATTTCTATTTATATGTGTGTATGAGTAAACTGTTCAAATTTATTTATAATTAATTTATATTGTTCTTAGTTTTGAAAATTAGTTAATTTTCCATACTTATTACTGTAGGTAGTGGACTTTCCATCCCTTGTTTAGTTATTTGTGCTAACTACTGTTTCAATTCCTTTGTTTGTACATATGTATGTATGCATGCATGTGAATATTTATTTAACTTTTATTGTTGCTCCAAAAAATTTGTAAAACTATTTAAATTTATTTTTGTAGAATATGTGGTAAATTTTACAAAGAATATGTTATTGCGCAATTTTTTCAAAATAATCAATTTAAATTTTCTGATTGAAATAAGTTGATGTTAATATTTAATTTCTTGATGAGTTGAAATATTCAAGAGAAAAGTTCACTGATCTTGTCTTGGGCTAATTCTGTTTATATACATAAGCATATACATATGTATGTATTTTTCTTCCTCCTTTTATTCCTCTGTCCTTATTATTTTATATTTTAAGAGAACTGATCACAAACAACTTTTGATTTAGCACAACTACATATAGAGTGATGATTTCTAATTTAACAGCATATGTACATATTTTATAAAGAACATTGTTTTTCACTTCTCTGCCTTGAGGTTAAAGGCCTTAAATTTAAATATATTTTCAAGAGGTAAGTATGTAAGAATTTGTTCCGATTCCTTTGTTCCTTTTCTCCTTTTTAAGTAGAATATGTACATATGTATGCATGAACGGTAAGTATGAGAATGAGAAGTTATGGAAAGAACGTTAAGTATTCAAGCAAGTGTTCACAATCATTGCCCAGAATAAGATCTATTTGAGCAGCCCTATTGAAAGTAGGGTCAGTTAGATCTAAGTCCGCGAGTGAGTTTTGGGAGTATAATAGCCCTTATAGGTACGCGCAATTTGTGTCTTTTGGCGTATAAAACAAAATCACATTCCTTATTAGCGACCTGTTTTTGACCACCTATACCTACAATTTCAAAATGAGAACTCCTGTATGGGATCTGAAGACGAGTTCTAATTCTTTCTGTCAGAAATGTTCTTTGAGAACCGGGATCAATTAGAGCCCTTATGGTGAAGAGTTCACCCCTATGTTCAATTTGTGTCAGAGCGGTGCGTAACAAAATATTTTCACTTCTGGTAGAGCAATTAGCATGAACACGACTAGAAGTGCTGGGAATATCATTTTGAGTAGCTTTTGAAGCCGATTGAAGGGTATCTTGAGACTGGCGTTGTACAAATTTAGTATCATGATTTGGTGCTTCCGTATGTATTTTGCCTGAGCCGTGCGTTGAGTTCTGAGAATTTTGCCCCATGTGCAACAAAGTGTGGTGATTTTTCTTGCAATGCATACATCTATACTTTCTACCACAGTTTGACTTGAGATGAGAAGCAGCCAAACAATTGTTACAAAATTTGTTCTTAAAAACGTAATCAACTCTCTGTTGCACACTGAACGCTTTGAATCTGGGGCATGCTCTCAAAGGATGACCCACATTGCATAGTCTGCAACAAACAGCATCCAAACTTTCCTGAGACACATACGTCTGCACCTTAGCTTGATTCGGTTTTGTTAGCATAAAACAATCTTTTGATGTTTTAATGCTATTTATACGTTCAACCGCCTCGTATCTGTCAACCAGAAATTGCGACATCTGGCTCCATTGCGGAAGTTCACGAGGTGATGTGAGAGATTGTTCCCACATAGCAAGTGTTACTTCAGACAACTTTGTGGAGATAAGGCGAATCAATATGGGGTCCCAACTGTCCACTTGAACGCCAAGTGTTCTGAGTGTTGCGAGTGAGTCATTCACTGAAGACTGGATTCTTCGAATTGATTCACTGTCTTCACTAGTTGCCTCGGGTATATCAAATAGAATTTTGATCTGGTTATCAACCAGAACACGTTTATTTTCATAACGGGTTCTCAAAGCATCCCATGCTAATTCGAAATTTTCGTTAGAGAGAGGATATCTTTTAACAATATCCCCCGCCTCACCTCTTGTCTTGTTACGTAAGTGATACAATTTAGTAACGGGTGTAAGCTTCGAGCGCCTTATGTATACTGCTGTGAACATGTCTCGAAACGAGGGCCATTGTTCATAACTCCCTTTGAACACCTCAGTGTCACAGGGAGGCAGCTTAATGCAGTATGAGCTATCTTGAAGCTGATCATATTGGAGGGCTTGATTCTGCACAGTATATCGGGAGGTCGATTGACCTGCAGGGTAATGTCCAGCTTCCAATCGAAAACTTTTCATTAACTCTAAAATTTGAGACGAGCATACATAATATGAGTTTGTGCATTCATCAAAAATTTTCGTAATCCCAGCTTTGACTGCCGACGTGAAAGCGGGATCCTTTGACATCATGAGGATTTCATAGGAGGAGTCGAGCCTTCCCCATCTGGATTCCAATTCTTTAAGTTTAACTTCAAGAATGGATTCGTTAAGGTCAATATTTTCAGATTCCTTAAATCTGTCGCAAAAATTGAGCAACCTATCGCTATCATAATCGAATTGATCTCTTGGAGAGGGGTCTTCAATGGATTTAGTTGCCATTTTGATGTAGTGCTATTAACGTTTTTACTATGTGTAAACTCCGTGAAATTATTCAATAAAACAAGAACCAAAATAAGGGTTAGTTGCAGTATATAATGGCAGGGCCAAACTAGGGGCTATAATATAGCAATAGTTCAAGTTTTAGATCGGATATCTATTTGAATTACAAGAGCACGGAAAAATTTCAAGTTATGAAATATCAGGGACTAGACATTCAATTTATTTTAGAGAATAGAACTAGGGGCTATTTTTAATAGCAATAGAATAGAATACTAGCAAATAAAATTCAAAGGGTTAGAGTGAAGCACATTAGTTTTCAAAATAAAGAATTATTAACTTGTCAAACAAATTAATACGGACTGAATAATTCCCGAGAATATGAGTAAATTCATAGCATCAACAAGATTCAATGTTATTTAATATTTCCTTTCCATTGAATTACAGCATTGTATTCAGTTTTAAGAAATCAACTTAAATATTACTTCTAGTTTCTATTTGCCGGTCAAAAATATACCGTGCCTCACCAACTTGTTCAAAGTGCAAACCGGTAACACTGTTGAAATTTGTATAAAGCAGGTATGGAAAAAAGGCAATTGATATATTGAATTCAAGAAATGAATTTCAATTTATTTAATGTATGTACACTTCAGATAATGAGCAGAGATGAGTAGATAGATGTGTATGATTTTTCTTTTTTACTAATAATAATTAAATGAATATAAATTTCTATTTATATGTGTGTATGAGTAAACTGTTCAAATTTATTTATAATTAATTTATATTGTTCTTAGTTTTGAAAATTAGTTAATTTTCCATACTTATTACTGTAGGTAGTGGACTTTCCATCCCTTGTTTAGTTATTTGTGCTAACTACTGTTTCAATTCCTTTGTTTGTACATATGTATGTATGCATGCATGTGAATATTTATTTAACTTTTATTGTTGCTCCAAAAAATTTGTAAAACTATTTAAATTTATTTTTGTAGAATATGTGGTAAATTTTACAAAGAATATGTTATTGCGCAATTTTTTCAAAATAATCAATTTAAATTTTCTGATTGAAATAAGTTGATGTTAATATTTAATTTCTTGATGAGTTGAAATATTCAAGAGAAAAGTTCACTGATCTTGTCTTGGGCTAATTCTGTTTATATACATAAGCATATACATATGTATGTATTTTTCTTCCTCCTTTTATTCCTCTGTCCTTATTATTTTATATTTTAAGAGAACTGATCACAAACAACTTTTGATTTAGCACAACTACATATAGAGTGATGATTTCTAATTTAACAGCATATGTACATATTTTATAAAGAACATTGTTTTTCACTTCTCTGCCTTGAGGTTAAAGGCCTTAAATTTAAATATATTTTCAAGAGGTAAGTATGTAAGAATTTGTTCCGATTCCTTTGTTCCTTTTCTCCTTTTTAAGTAGAATATGTACATATGTATGCATGAACGGTAAGTATGAGAATGAGAAGTTATGGAAAGAACGTTAAGTATTCAAGCAAGTGTTCACAATCATTGCCCAGAATAAGATCTATTTGAGCAGCCCTATTGAAAGTAGGGTCAGTTAGATCTAAGTCCGCGAGTGAGTTTTGGGAGTATAATAGCCCTTATAGGTACGCGCAATTTGTGTCTTTTGGCGTATAAAACAAAATCACATTCCTTATTAGCGACCTGTTTTTGACCACCTATACCTACAATTTCAAAATGAGAACTCCTGTATGGGATCTGAAGACGAGTTCTAATTCTTTCTGTCAGAAATGTTCTTTGAGAACCGGGATCAATTAGAGCCCTTATGGTGAAGAGTTCACCCCTATGTTCAATTTGTGTCAGAGCGGTGCGTAACAAAATATTTTCACTTCTGGTAGAGCAATTAGCATGAACACGACTAGAAGTGCTGGGAATATCATTTTGAGTAGCTTTTGAAGCCGATTGAAGGGTATCTTGAGACTGGCGTTGTACAAATTTAGTATCATGATTTGGTGCTTCCGTATGTATTTTGCCTGAGCCGTGCGTTGAGTTCTGAGAATTTTGCCCCATGTGCAACAAAGTGTGGTGATTTTTCTTGCAATGCATACATCTATACTTTCTACCACAGTTTGACTTGAGATGAGAAGCAGCCAAACAATTGTTACAAAATTTGTTCTTAAAAACGTAATCAACTCTCTGTTGCACACTGAACGCTTTGAATCTGGGGCATGCTCTCAAAGGATGACCCACATTGCATAGTCTGCAACAAACAGCATCCAAACTTTCCTGAGACACATACGTCTGCACCTTAGCTTGATTCGGTTTTGTTAGCATAAAACAATCTTTTGATGTTTTAATGCTATTTATACGTTCAACCGCCTCGTATCTGTCAACCAGAAATTGCGACATCTGGCTCCATTGCGGAAGTTCACGAGGTGATGTGAGAGATTGTTCCCACATAGCAAGTGTTACTTCAGACAACTTTGTGGAGATAAGGCGAATCAATATGGGGTCCCAACTGTCCACTTGAACGCCAAGTGTTCTGAGTGTTGCGAGTGAGTCATTCACTGAAGACTGGATTCTTCGAATTGATTCACTGTCTTCACTAGTTGCCTCGGGTATATCAAATAGAATTTTGATCTGGTTATCAACCAGAACACGTTTATTTTCATAACGGGTTCTCAAAGCATCCCATGCTAATTCGAAATTTTCGTTAGAGAGAGGATATCTTTTAACAATATCCCCCGCCTCACCTCTTGTCTTGTTACGTAAGTGATACAATTTAGTAACGGGTGTAAGCTTCGAGCGCCTTATGTATACTGCTGTGAACATGTCTCGAAACGAGGGCCATTGTTCATAACTCCCTTTGAACACCTCAGTGTCACAGGGAGGCAGCTTAATGCAGTATGAGCTATCTTGAAGCTGATCATATTGGAGGGCTTGATTCTGCACAGTATATCGGGAGGTCGATTGACCTGCAGGGTAATGTCCAGCTTCCAATCGAAAACTTTTCATTAACTCTAAAATTTGAGACGAGCATACATAATATGAGTTTGTGCATTCATCAAAAATTTTCGTAATCCCAGCTTTGACTGCCGACGTGAAAGCGGGATCCTTTGACATCATGAGGATTTCATAGGAGGAGTCGAGCCTTCCCCATCTGGATTCCAATTCTTTAAGTTTAACTTCAAGAATGGATTCGTTAAGGTCAATATTTTCAGATTCCTTAAATCTGTCGCAAAAATTGAGCAACCTATCGCTATCATAATCGAATTGATCTCTTGGAGAGGGGTCTTCAATGGATTTAGTTGCCATTTTGATGTAGTGCTATTAACGTTTTTACTATGTGTAAACTCCGTGAAATTATTCAATAAAACAAGAACCAAAATAAGGGTTAGTTGCAGTATATAATGGCAGGGCCAAACTAGGGGCTATAATATAGCAATAGTTCAAGTTTTAGATCGGATATCTATTTGAATTACAAGAGCACGGAAAAATTTCAAGTTATGAAATATCAGGGACTAGACATTCAATTTATTTTAGAGAATAGAACTAGGGGCTATTTTTAATAGCAATAGAATAGAATACTAGCAAATAAAATTCAAAGGGTTAGAGTGAAGCACATTAGTTTTCAAAATAAAGAATTATTAACTTGTCAAACAAATTAATACGGACTGAATAATTCCCGAGAATATGAGTAAATTCATAGCATCAACAAGATTCAATGTTATTTAATATTTCCTTTCCATTGAATTACAGCATTGTATTCAGTTTTAAGAAATCAACTTAAATATTACTTCTAGTTTCTATTTGCCGGTCAAAAATATACCGTGCCTCACCAACTTGTTCAAAGTGCAAACCGGTAACACTGTTGAAATTTGTATAAAGCAGGTATGGAAAAAAGGCAATTGATATATTGAATTCAAGAAATGAATTTCAATTTATTTAATGTATGTACACTTCAGATAATGAGCAGAGATGAGTAGATAGATGTGTATGATTTTTCTTTTTTACTAATAATAATTAAATGAATATAAATTTCTATTTATATGTGTGTATGAGTAAACTGTTCAAATTTATTTATAATTAATTTATATTGTTCTTAGTTTTGAAAATTAGTTAATTTTCCATACTTATTACTGTAGGTAGTGGACTTTCCATCCCTTGTTTAGTTATTTGTGCTAACTACTGTTTCAATTCCTTTGTTTGTACATATGTATGTATGCATGCATGTGAATATTTATTTAACTTTTATTGTTGCTCCAAAAAATTTGTAAAACTATTTAAATTTATTTTTGTAGAATATGTGGTAAATTTTACAAAGAATATGTTATTGCGCAATTTTTTCAAAATAATCAATTTAAATTTTCTGATTGAAATAAGTTGATGTTAATATTTAATTTCTTGATGAGTTGAAATATTCAAGAGAAAAGTTCACTGATCTTGTCTTGGGCTAATTCTGTTTATATACATAAGCATATACATATGTATGTATTTTTCTTCCTCCTTTTATTCCTCTGTCCTTATTATTTTATATTTTAAGAGAACTGATCACAAACAACTTTTGATTTAGCACAACTACATATAGAGTGATGATTTCTAATTTAACAGCATATGTACATATTTTATAAAGAACATTGTTTTTCACTTCTCTGCCTTGAGGTTAAAGGCCTTAAATTTAAATATATTTTCAAGAGGTAAGTATGTAAGAATTTGTTCCGATTCCTTTGTTCCTTTTCTCCTTTTTAAGTAGAATATGTACATATGTATGCATGAACGGTAAGTATGAGAATGAGAAGTTATGGAAAGAACGTTAAGTATGTAGGTATGTATTTATTAATATATTTGTTGATGTAATATTCGTTTAGAGTAGTTATTTATATATGTATGTATTTAAAATAAACGGGTTTCATATACATACATATTATTGAAACAAATTTTTGTATAATATGTTGAAAATTTTATTTTCTACTTACATAAATGAGTATGTCGGTAATTTCCTTGAAGGCGTTTAGGAATTTTAATTTCAAATTGCTTCTTGTAGGAGTTTTTCAGGACCAAGTGAATATAATTTTTATATTTTTCGTTTTCTTTTTTTGAATTTTACTTTTCGAATTTTACTTTTCTTTAGTTTAGTTTTATGTACGTGTACATAAGTATGTACTTCAAGTTTTATTTATTAATTATATACGCATGCACGCATCCACAATATATTTTTCTTGGGCTGTGGTATTATTTCTTAAAAAATCTTTTCGTTTTTCAATATTGATTTCGTTTATGCAAAAGTTTTCTTTATTTATGCAATATACATATATTTAACTAAATACCATTCACTTAAATTTGCTTTTATTTGCACTGTTAAGATTTTCTTTTTTTTAATTTTTTTTATTTACTTCTTTCTACTCACTGTGTAAATAATGGACTGTATGGTGGTTGTTTTAAATTTTTGTGTTTTACCTCATGTGTAGCTTTTTCTCAATTTCTCAATTTAGAACAGGAATGAGTTTCTCTTTTGTATATGAGTAAATATCGTGGTAATTTTCGCTGGATAACTTCTTTCAGCCTTTAAGGACCATGAACAAAATGTTGGGCTATAAATTTTGCGCTAAAATAATTTTGTTTAGATGAACTCCAAACAAAATTATTAATATCGATTATAAATAATTGATATTGGGAAGTGGGAAAGGAAAAATAAGAACCAATATTAAATTTTCCTTTTAATGATAGGGTTTATTTACATGAGTTTGAGTAAATAAAATATAGAGTTTACCTTTTGGACAGATAAATGCCTTTGGGCAGATAAATGCTGCTCTCGTTGATGCTGGTTGAAGAAGAAGTAGTCATTTAATTTTTAAATTAAGAAAAAGGAAAGTTCGGCTTTTGGAAAAACCGGGCAACATATGGAATTTTTCGAGTGTCAACTCGAGCAACATTTAGTACATTTTCAGTGTTACAATATTGTCTAAATTTAACTGGGTAAGTACACAGGAAGAAAAGGTTATAAAAAAAGGTTTGTATAAAAGGTAAGTAAGAGAGATGTTTCCAAAGTAAGTATAAAAAAGCTAAAAATAAATAGTTTACAATTCATACAATATACTTATACTTAAGATTTGCATATTCAAATCGATTATAAAAGGTTTAATTTATAATTCAATTATAAAGGGTTTAATTTATAAGGAATAAATATAAAATTCAGTGCAAATAATTTATATTAAATAATAATAAAAAATGATTTTGTCCAATATCAAATTGGACATGCCGCCAGGCCAGGCCTTCAGGCAACATATGGCGGGTTGGTGGTTGGGCAAAGGAAATTTGCCAATGATTTATATATATATAAATATATATATATATATATATATATATATATATATATATGTATATATAATGTATATATATATATATATATATATATATATATATATATATATATCTATATATATATATATATAATGTATATATATATATATATATATATATATTATAATATTAATCAAGCTTATGGTCGTTTTTTATCAAATTATCAATTATATTTTTTATAAAATTAGACCAAATATAATTTGATAAAAAACGACCATAAGCTTGATTAATATTATAATAAACTGATAAGGTCAATAAAGATAAATCAACTATATATATATATATATATATATATATATATATATATATATATATATATATATGTATATAGATATATATATATATATATATATATATATATATATATATATACATATATATATATATATATATATATATATATATACACATATATATATATATATATATATATATATATACACATATATATATATATATATATATATATATATACATAGTTGATTAATTTTTATTGACCTTATCAGTTTATTATAATATTAATCAAGCTTATGGTCGTTTTTTATCAGATTGTATTTGGTCTAATTTTATAAAAATTTGATAAAAAACGACCATAAGCTTGATTAATATTATAATAAACTGATAAGGTCAATAAAGATAAATCAACTATATATATATATATATATATATATATATATATATATTAATATTTTTATAGGCTAATTGTTCTAACTTAGTTAAAATCTCAGAAAGACATGATGATAAATATTCCTAGGCACAAAGGAAGTCAACATCAGTTTTATTCAACTTACACAGCAGAGCCGAACAGCTGTTTTCGAAAGTCGCTACACTTTCATCTTCAGTGCTCATGTGTATATTGTGTTTATCACCACTGTTTAGGTGGCTGAGTTGAATTTTATTGTGAAAAACAATCCGAGAACTGTATTAACCTGATGTTAACACTTGTGTGTTATGATACCTGTGTTACCATTTGATTATTTTCTTCATGTCCCATTTTTCTGAATTTTTTGTTCCATTATACATTAAGTCACACTTTTATGGTTTGAATTTTATACTTAAGTATATGTGAAAGTTTTTTCCAATTTTCATTGGTAGCTCAAGCCAAAGCTTAAATTGTATGTGATTTTATTTTTATTGAACATTTTTATTTTGCTATATTAATATTTATATAGGCTAATTGTTCTAACTTAGTTAAAATCTCAGAAAGACATGATGATAAATATTCCTAGGCACAAAGGAAGTCAACATCAGTTTTATTCAACTTACACAGCAGAGCAGAACAGCTGTTTTCGAAAGTCGCTACACTTTCATCTTCAGTGCTCATGTGTATATTGTGTTTATCACAACTGTTTAGGTGGCTTAGTTGAATGTGATAACAGTTTTCTATTTACACAAATTTTGTTGTGAAAAACAATCCGAGAACTGTATCAACCTGATGTTAACACTTGTGTGTTATGATACCTGTGTTACCATTTGATTATTTTCTTCATGTGCCATTTTTCTGAATTTTTTGTTCCATTATACATTAAGTCAAACTTTTATGGTTTGAATTTTATACTTAAGTATATGTGAACGTTTTTTCCAATTTTCATTGGTAGCTCAAGCCAAAGCTTAAATTGTATGTGATTTTATTTTTATTGAACATTTTTATTCTGCTATATTAATATTTTTATAGGCTAATTGTTCTAACTTAGTTAAAATCTCAGAAAGACATGATGATAAATATTCCTAGGCACAAAGGAAGTCAACACCAGTTTTATTCAACTTACACAGCAGAGCAGAACAGATGTTTTCGAAAGTCGCTACACTTTTATCTTCAGTGCTCATGTGTATATTGTGTTTATCACCACTGTTTAGGTGGCTTAGTTGAATGTGATAACAGTTTTCTATTTACACAAATTTTATTGTGAAAAACAATCCGAGAACTTTATCAACCTGATGTTAACACTTGTGTGTTATGATACCTGTGTTACTATTTGATTATTTTCTTCATGTCCCATTTTTCTGAATTTTTTGTTCCATTATACATTAAGTCAAACTTTTATGGTTTGAATTTTACACTTAAGTATATGTGAACGTTTTTTCCAATTTTCATTGGTAGCTCAAGCCAAAGCTTAATTTGTATGTTATTTTATTTTTATTGAACATTTTTATTTGGCTATATTAATATTTATATAGGCTAATTGTTCTAACTTAGTTAAAATCTCAGAAAGACATGATGATAAATATTCCTAGGCACAAAGGAAGTCACCATCAGTTTTATTCAACTTACACAGCAGAGCAGAACAGCTGTTTTCGAAAGTCGCTACACTTTCATCTTCAGTGCTCATGTGTATATTGTGTTTATCACCACTGTTTAGGTGGCTTAGTTGAATGTGATAACAGTTTTCTATTTACACAAATTTTATTGTGAAAAACAATCCGAGAACTGTATCAACCTGATGTTAACACTTGTGTGTTATGATACCTGTGTTACCATTTGATTATTTTCTTCATGTCCCATTTTTCTGAATTTTTTGTTCCATTATACATTAAGTCAAACTTTTATGGTTTGAATTTTATACTTAAGTATATGTGAACGTTTTTTTCCAATTTTCCTTGGTAGCTCAAGCCAAAGCTTAAATTGTATGTGATTTTATTTTTATTGAACATTTTTATTTTGCTATATTAATATTTATATAGGCTAATTGTTCTAACTTAGTTAAAATCTCAGAAAGACATGATGATAAATATTCCTAGGCACAAAGGAAGTCAACATCAGTTTTATTCAACTTACACAGCAGAGCAGAACAGCTGTTTTCGAAAGTCGCTACACTTTTATCTTCAGTGCTCATGTGTATATTGTGTTTATCACAACTGTTTAGGTGGCTTAGTTGAATGTGATAACAGTTTTCTATTTACACAAATTTTGTTGTGAAAAACAATCCGAGAACTGTATCAACCTGATGTTAGCACTTGTGTGTTATGATACCTGTGTTACCATTTGATTATTTTCTTCATGTCCCATTTTTCTGAATTTTTTGTTCCATTATACATTAAGTCAAACTTTTATGGTTTGAATTTTATACTTAAGTATATGTGAACGTTTTTTTCCAATTTTCATTGGTAGCTCAAGCCAAAGCTTAAATTGTATGTGATTTTATTTTTATTGAACATTTTTATTCTGCTATATTAATATTTATATAGGCTAATTGTTCTAACTTAGTTAAAATCTCAGAAAGACATGATGATAAATATTCCTAGGCACAAAGGAAGTCAACATCAGTTTTATTCAACTTACACAGCAGAGCAGAACAGATGTTTTCGAAAGTCGCTACACTTTCATCTTCAGTGCTCATGTGTATATTGTGTTTATCACCACTGTTTAGGTGGCTTAGTTGAATGTGATAACAGTTTTCCATTTACACAAATTTTATTGTGAAAAGCAATCCGAGAACTGTATCAACCTGATGTTAACACTTGTGTGTTATGATACCTGTGTTACTATTTGATTATTTTCTTCATGTCCCATTTTTCTGAATTTTTTGTTCCATTATACATTAAGTCAAACTTTTATGGTTTGAATTTTATACTTAAGTATATGTGAACGTTTTTTCCAATTTTCATTGGTAGCTCAAGCCAAAGCTTAATTTGTATGTGATTTTATTTTTATTGAACATTTTTATTTGGCTATATTAATATTTATATAGGCTAATTGTTCTAACTTAGTTAAAATCTCAGAAAGACATGATGATAAATATTCCTAGGCACAAAGGAAGTCACCATCAGTTTTATTCAACTTACACAGCAGAGCAGAACAGCTGTTTTCGAAAGTCGCTACACTTTCATCTTCAGTGCTCATGTGTATATTGTGTTTATCACCACTGTTTAGGTGGCTTAGTTGAATGTGATAACAGTTTTCTATTTACACAAATTTTATTGTGAAAAACAATCCGAGAACTGTATCAACATGATGTTAACACTTGTGTGTTATGATACCTGTGTTACCATTTGATTATTTTCTTCATGTCCCATTTTTCTGAATTTTTTGTTCCATTATACATTAAGTCAAACTTTTATGGTTTGAATTTTATACTTAAGTATATGTGAACGTTTTTTTCCAATTTTCCTTGGTAGCTCAAGCCAAAGCTTAAATTGTATGTGATTTTATTTTTATTGAACATTTTTATTTTGCTATATTAATATTTATATAGGCTAATTGTTCTAACTTAGTTAAAATCTCAGAAAGACATGATGATAAATATTCCTAGGCACAAAGGAAGTCAACATCAGTTTTATTCAACTTACACAGCAGAGCAGAACAGCTGTTTTCGAAAGTCGCTACACTTTTATCTTCAGTGCTCATGTGTATATTGTGTTTATCACAACTGTTTAGGTGGCTTAGTTGAATGTGATAACAGTTTTCTATTTACACAAATTTTGTTGTGAAAAACAATCCGAGAACTGTATCAACCTGATGTTAACACTTGTGTGTTATGATACCTGTGTTACCATTTGATTATTTTCTTCATGTCCCATTTTTCTGAATTTTTTGTTCCATTATACATTAAGTCAAACTTTTATGGTTTGAATTTTATACTTAAGTATATGTGAACGTTTTTTTCCAATTTTCATTGGTAGCTCAAGCCAAAGCTTAAATTGTATGTGATTTTATTTTTATTGAACATTTTTATTCTGCTATATTAATATTTATATAGGCTAATTGTTCTAACTTAGTTAAAATCTCAGAAAGACATGATGATAAATATTCCTAGGCACAAAGGAAGTCAACATCAGTTTTATTCAACTTACACAGCAGAGCAGAACAGATGTTTTCGAAAGTCGCTACACTTTCATCTTCAGTGCTCATGTGTATATTGTGTTTATCACCACTGTTTAGGTGGCTTAGTTGAATGTGATAACAGTTTTCCATTTACACAAATTTTATTGTGAAAAGCAATCCGAGAACTGTATCAACCTGATGTTAACACTTGTGTGTTATGATACCTGTGTTACCATTTCATTATTTTCTTCATGTCCCATTTTTCTGAATTTTTTGTTCCATTATACATTAAGTCAAACTTTTATGGTTTGAATTTTATACTTAAGTATATGTGAACGTTTTTTCCAATTTTCATTGGTAGCTCAAGCCAAAGCTTAAATTGTATGTGATTTTATTTTTATTGAACATTTTTATTTGGCTATATTAATATTTATATAGGCTAATTGTTCTAACTTAGTTAAAATCTCAGAAAGACATGATGATAAATATTCCCAGGCACAAAGGAAGTCAACATCAGTTTTATTCAACTTACACAGCAGAGCAGAACAGCTGTTTTCGAAAGTCGCTACACTTTCATATTCAGTGCTCATGTGTATATTGTGTTTATCACAACTGTTTAGGTGGCTTAGTTGAATGTGATAACAGTTTTCTATTTACACAAATTTTGTTGTGAAAAACAATCCGAGAAGTGTACAACCTGATGTTAACACTTGTGTGTTATGATACCTGTGTTACCATTTGATTATTTTCTTCATGTCCCATTTTTCTGAATTTTTTGTTCCATTATACATTAAGTCAAACTTTTATGGTTTGAATTTTATACTTAAGTATATGTGAACGTTTTTCCCAATTTTCATTGGTAGCTCAAGCCAAAGCTTAAATTGTATGTGACTTTATTTTTATTGAACATTTTTATTTTGCTATATTAATATTTATATAGGCTAATTGTTCTAACTTAGTTAAAATCTCAGAAAGACATGATGATAAATATTCCTAGGCACAAAGGAAGTCAACATCAGTTTTATTCAACTTACACAGCAGAGCAGAACAGCTGTTTTCGAAAGTCGCTACACTTTCATCTTCAGTGCTCATGTGTATATTGTGTTTATCACCACTGTTTAGGTGGCTTAGTTGAATGTGATAACAGTTTTCTATTTACACAAATTTTATTGTGAAAAACAATCCGAGAACTGTATCAACCTGATGTTAACACTTGTGTGTTATGATACCTGTGTTACCATTTGATTATTTTCTTCATGTCCCATTTTTCTGAATTTTTCGTTCCATATTCTGAGATTTTAACTAAGTTAGAACAATTAGCCTATATAAATATTAATATAGCAAAATAAAAATGTTCAATAAAAATAAACTCACATACAATTTAAGCTTTGGCTTGACCTACCAATGAAAATTGGAAAAAACGTTCACATATACTTAAGTATAAAATTCAAACCATAAAAGTTTGACTTAATGTATAATGGAACAAAAAATTCAGAAAAATGGAACATGAAGAAAATAATCAAATGGTAACACAGGTATCATAACACACAAGTGTTAACATCAGGTTGATACAGTTCTCGGATTGTTTTTCACAATAAAATTTGTGTAAATAAAAAACTGTTATCACATTCAACTAAGCCACCTAAACAGTGGTGATAAACACAATATACACATGAGCACTGACGATGAAAGTGTAGCGACTTTCGAAAACAGCTGTTCTGCTCTGCTGTGTAAGTTGAATAAAACTGATGTTGATTTCCTTTGTACCTAGGAATATTTATCATCATGTCTTTCTGAGATTTTAACTAAGTTAGAACAATTAGCCTATATAAATATTAATATAGCAAAATAAAAATGTTCAATAAAAATAAAATCACATACAATTTAAGCTTTGGATTGAGCTACCAATGAAAATTGGAAAAAACGTTCACATATACTTAAGTATAAAATTCAAACCATAAAAGTTTGACTTAATGTATAATGGAACAAAAAATTCAGAAAAATGGGACATGAAGAAAATAATCAAATGGTAACACAGGTATCATAACACACAAGTGTTAACATCAGGTTGATACAGTTCTCGGATTGTTTTTCACAATAAAATTTGTGTAAATGGAAAACTGTTATCACATTCAACTAAGCCACCTAAACAGTGGTGATAAACACAATATACACATGAGCACTGAAGATGAAAGTGTAGCGACTTTCGAAAACATCTGTTCTGCTCTGCTGTGTAAGTTGAATAAAACTGATGTTGACTTCCTTTGTGCCTAGGAATATTTATCATCATGTCTTTCTGAGATTTTAACTAAGTTAGAACAATTAGCCTATATAAATATTAATATAGCAGAATAAAAATGTTCAATAAAAATAAAATCACATACAATTTAAGCTTTGGCTTGAGCTACCAATGAAAATTGGAAAAAACGTTCACATATACTTCAGTATAAAATTCAAACCATAAAAGTTTGACTTAATGTATAATGGAACAAAAAATTCAGAAAAATGGGACATGAAGAAAATAATCAAATGGTAACACAGGTATCATAACACACAAGTGTTAATATCAGGTTGATACAGTTCTCGGATTGTTTTTCACAACAAAATTTGTGTAAATAGAAAACTGTTATCACATTCAACTAAGCCACCTAAACAGTTGTGATAAACACAATATACACATGAGCACTGAAGATGAAAGTGTAGCGACTTTCGAAAACAGCTGTTCTGCTCTGCTGTGTAAGTTGAATAAAACTGATGTTGACTTCCTTTGTGCCTAGGAATATTTATCATCATGTCTTTCTGAGATTTTAACTAAGTTAGAACAATTAGCCTATATAAATATTAATATAGCAAAATAAAAATGTTCAATAAAAATAAAATCACATACAATTTAAGCTTTGGCTTGAGCTACCAAGGAAAATTGGAAAAAACGTTCACATATACTTAAGTATAAAATTCAAACCATAAAAGTTTGACTTAATGTATAATGGAACAAAAAATTCAGAAAAATGGGACATGAAGAAAATAATCAAATGGTAACACAGGTATCATAACACACAAGTGTTAACATCAGGTTGATACAGTTCTCGGATTGTTTTTCACAATAAAATTTGTGTAAATAGAAAACCGTTATCACATTCAACTAAGCCACCTAAACAGTGGTGATAAACACAATATACACATGAGCACTGAAGATGAAAGTGTAGCGACTTTCGAAAACAGCTGTTCTGCTCTGCTGTGTAAGTTGAATAAAACTGATGTTGACTTCCTTTGTGCCTAGGAATATTTATCATCATGTCTTTCTGAGATTTTAACTAAGTTAGAACAATTAGCCTATATAAATATTAATATAGCAGAATAAAAATGTTCAATAAAAATAAAATCACATACAATTTAAGCTTTGGCTTGAGCTACCAATGAAAATTGGAAAAAACGTTCACATATACTTAAGTATAAAATTCAAACCATAAAAGTTTGACTTAATGTATAATGGAACAAAAAATTCAGAAAAATGGGACATGAAGAAAATAATCAAATGGTAACACAGGTATCATAACACACAAGTGTTAACATCAGGTTGATACAGTTCTCGGATTGTTTTTCACAACAAAATTTGTGTAAATAGAAAACTGTTATCACATTCAACTAAGCCACCTAAGCAGTTGTGATAAACACAATATACACATGAGCACTGAAGATGAAAGTGTAGCGACTTTCGAAAACAGCTGTTCTGCTCTGCTGTGTAAGTTGAATAAAACTGATGTTGACTTCCTTTGTGCCTAGGAATATTTATCATCATGTCTTTCTGAGATTTTAACTAAGTTAGAACAATTAGCCTATATAAATATTAATATAGCAAAATAAAAATGTTCAATAAAAATAAAATCACATACAATTTAAGCTTTGGCTTGAGCTACCAAGGAAAATTGGAAAAAAACGTTCACATATACTTAAGTATAAAATTCAAACCATAAAAGTTTGACTTAATGTATAATGGAACAAAAAATTCAGAAAAATGGGACATGAAGAAAATAATCAAATGGTAACACAGGTATCATAACACACAAGTGTTAACATCAGGTTGATACAGTTCTCGGATTGTTTTTCACAATAAAATTTGTGT
>OY776276.1:52375121-52380121 GCA_963675445.1 Linnaemya vulpina
GAGAATATTTCAAAAAGTACGCAGACGGCTTCCAGTGAAATTTTGCAAGAAAACAGCTGATCGGTGTGTAAATAATTAAACTAAAAAAGCAAAAGAATTTTCACAAAAGTGAATTCTCGCGGTAAATTAAAAAATTATGAATTAAAGTGAAGCTTAAAAAGTGTTGTAAGTTAAAAAACTTGTTTATTACACTGTTATTATTTTGGTAAGTTCAATTTCTTCTTAATTTTTAGTTTTATTTGTCGGGTTTTTTATAAAACTTATTTTGCTTACATTGCCCAACATAGTGTCAGCTTAACAATGGACGACCTGTTTCGGGAGGAAAGATTGGTAAATCCTGAATACTGTTTGGATTTTTTATTTACTTATGTATGTATATTTTATATTTGCATGTACAGAAAATGTAGATATAACGGCTTCATGCTATAAGCGAAGGAAAACGTCTTTACAAGAGTACGTGGAAAATGCAGAGACATGAGAAGCAGAAGGAAGCTAATGAAGAGAAGATCTACAAACTATAAGAAGCTATTATAGAAAAGCAGAGTAATGCAAGGGCAGGGAGGAAAGATTAGATTATTGGAACCATTGGTTCTGCTCTTAACAAAGAGTGAATACTTTTGTTGTTTCTGTTTAATAATTTAATTTTTTTCTTTACAGTGACTAATAAAATCGAAATAAAAATATTGCCTAAATGGCACTGAAGCCGATTACAAAATGTATAAACTTAACAAACACATAAAAAATAAAAATGGAAATACATACATATGTATATATTGAATTAAAAATTTTCCTTAAAAATAATGAAATGAATTTTTAGTTATTATCTGACAGAATTTGCATTCCTTGGCAAATTTCATCTCGCACACTATTTCCACGAGAAACCTTTTCGCCTCTTCAATTGCAAAGTTTGTTCCACAAAGTTCTACTGATTCCATTGGTTCTGCCATCTCCAATCCACTTAAATCACGGTGACACTGTATATTTGGACGTGTCTAGCATGAAGTAAAATGTTTTGTTTGTTATAAGTTATTGTAAATGTTAAAAGTCAACACAATTCTAACTACTTACCTCTGACATTGTTAAATTTAAATTTTTATTTTCATTTCACAAAAATTATTTTATTCAAATAGTAAGTAAAAACAGCTGTTCAAACTAGTTGCAAAATCTTGCAAGAAGAAATTTCTCCAGTAACATTTTGCAAGTTCTCTAATTTTCAACTGTCAAAAAATTCTCTTTTTGGCTCTCTCCCTGCAAGAGATTTGGAGTACGCAGACAACATTTTGCAACATTTTACAACATTTTGCACAAAATGATGCAAAATATGTGTACGCAGACAGACCTAATATTGAATAAAATAATACAGGGGCGGAGCGGCGGTTAACATTTTCCCCCCGTTGAAGGATTAGGGCCTTCAACAGATACTTCTATGGGCAGAACTGCAAGTTTAGTGACTGCCCGTTTGACTAAGCCATTATTTGTTTGAACAATCGCCACGCGAGCCACGCCATCGTTCCCAAGTACAACATCGGTGATGCGACCAACATGCCATTTTAAAGGTGGTTGATTTTCATCCTTTAAAAGCACCAATGCACCGCACGTAACATTATTGCCTTTTTCACGCCATTTTGTGCGTTCCTGCAAATGAGACAGATATGAACTACTCCACTTTTTCCAAAAAATTTGTTGCATTTGAGTAACCCTTTGCCATTTGCCGAGGTGGCTTATCTCAATTTGTGTAATGTTAGGCTCAATTATGGAAACCAGAGGACCACCTACCAAAAAGTGTCCAGGAGTTAGAATATCAAGATCGTCAAAATTTTCTGAAATTGGAGAAATCGGTCGAGAATTTAAAATTGCAGAAATTTCGCAGGCTAAAGTACGTAGCTTATTTCGTCCTACTGTACGGTAAAGGTGAAATTTAGCAGATTTTACCGCAGCCTCCCATAAACCTCCGAAGTGTGGCGATCTCGGCGAAATGAATTTCCATTCTTTTTCATCTTCAAGACATTGGCGTTGAATTGATTGCTGGTGTGATGTGTTTAGAAATAGCTGTTTTAAATCAGCCAGCTCGTTTTTAGCGCCAACAAAATTAGTGGCGTTATCGGACCAAATCGTTTTAGGTTTTCCTCTAATTGCGATAAAACGGCGCAGAGCTGCCAAAAATGCTGATGTAGATAAATCTTGAACCAACTCTATGTGAGTGGCCTTTGTTGAAAAACATACGAAGATTGATAGGTAACATTTAACAGGAGGACGATTTCTCACCTCAGACTTATAGTAGAACGGACCACAAAAATCTACTCCGGTAGTATTAAAGGCTTTGCTCGGCGTCACTCGTTCAGCAGGCAAGCTTCCCATAATATGTTGACTTAATATTGGTTTTATTCTAAAACAACTTATGCATTTTGAGATTACACTGCCGATTAATTTACGGCCACCTATGGGCCAGTACTTGAAGCCAATAAAGCCTGCGGGCCAGCATGCAACAGCTTTTTATGAAAGTGCATTATCAGAGACGAAGTCAATAGATGACGCTTAGGCTGGATAATAGGATGTCGTGCATTAAAGTCTAGAGCCGAATGTTGAAGACGACCACCAACCCGAATCAAGCCGTCAGAATCAATTATGGGCATCAATGAACGAAGTTTACTTGATGATGAAACGTTTTTATTTTCCTTTATGGCTTTATAGTGAGTTGCAAAATGAATTATCTGTATATTTTTTATTAAGAGGTATGTTCCTTTTTTTATGTCATATGGAGTCAATGCCTCATTTTGGCTTTTCAATTTCGGATATAAGAATCTGAATACATATGCAAATTCTCGTTGAATTTTCGCGAACGAATTATAGTACTTACAATTCATTGACCTGTCCGACAGTGGGGCCATTACCAAAATATGACGACGTCGCTCAGGTAGGTCATCTAAAAACTTTTCATTATTAGGCCACAATGATGAATCAAGACGCAAGAAACTAGGTCCATTCTTCCACAAAGTTGAATTAAGTAATTCCTTAGGCGAAGTACCCCTTGAAAGTACGTCTGCAGGATTCATATTAGTTGGAACATAATGTCATGTCATTTTTTCTGTGATTGTTTGTATGCGAGAAACTCTATTTGATACAAAAACGTTGAAATTTGTTGGCTGCTGCTTGAGCCACGAAAGTACGACCATAGAATCGGACCAGCAATGTACGTCACAATTAAAAGGTAGAGTTTTAACAACTGCTTCAACAAGTTCTGCTAAAAGGTAGGCTGCGGCCAGTTCCAGTTTTGGGACTGTAATGGCCTTTAAGGGAGCGACTCTCGATTTAGAGCACAGCAGTAATGACTTGACAACATTTTCTACTTCAGATCGTATGTATACTCATCCACCATAGGAAGATAGACTAGCATCACAAAAGGCGTGAATTTGCACCCTTGAGTTTGATATCAAAACGAAGCGAGGAAATCTAAAGTGCTCAATGTTATCAAACTGAGAAATATAATCCAGCCACGAAGACTGTAATGAATGGTGAAGACTTTCATCCCACTTTAGCTCTAGCTTTCATAAATGCTGCATGAAAATTTTTGCCTTTGTGACGACCGGGCCAATTAAGCCCAGGGGGTCATACAGACGAGCAATTGAAGACAGAATTGAGCGTTTTGTGAACACTTTACAATTATCAACGGCGCTGAATGTGAAAATAAAGTTGTCATTAGTAGGATCCCAAATGAGCCCAAGTGTTTTTGTTATGTCGGTACCATCGTCAAATTTCAAAAACTTCTCACACTCTTCCGGCGGTACTCCATACAAAATTGCCGGATTATTAGAGCACCACTTTCTTATCAGAAAATTGCCACGCTGTAGCAATGCAGTAACCTGATGCCTTATCTCTATGACCTCTTCAATAGAATTACCACCGGATAACATGTCGTCTACGTAGAAATCCCGTTTCGCAATATTCGCACCGATTGGGAACGTACTTTCTTCGTCCGTAGCTAGTTTATGCATTGATCGAATTGCTAGGAATGCTGCAGATTTTGTACCGTACGTCACAGTATCTAGCTTATATGTTTTAATCTCGTCCTCTTTTCTGTCCCTCCAGAGTATACACTGCATGTAGTTGTCTGGGGAAAAAACTCGGACGCATCTGTACATCTTACAAATGTCACCACTAAGAACAAACTTGAAACAGCGATATCTCAAAAGCGTATTGAAAAGCTTAGGTTGTATGGTTGGACCGGCATGCAATATGTCATTGAGCGACAATCCAGTTGTTGTTTTTGCGGAGCCATCGAATACAACCCTTAGTTTGGTCGTTGTGCTGTCAAGCTTGTGGACACAGTGATGTGGCAGAAAATATTTCTTATGTCCGACCTGCTGGGAAACTAGTGACATATGATTCAACGAAATATACTCATGTCTTTCTAATTTATTTTCCAAAAGTTTAAATCGTTTTAGGGCACTGTTATACGAATCACCAAGCATTTGCGCAGCACCAACTTCTATTTCAGGTAGACAAACAGAAAACGCACCATTGGCTAGGCGGGTAGTATATATTAAGCAGTGATTTTCACAAGCTATTTCATCACTGGATAACGAATCACAGTTGGCAAAGTTGTTTTCCATTTCCCAAAAATTCTTTACTACGGAAGACAGCTGATCATCTTGATTTATACTAACAGCTAAAGGCCACGAATGATGAAAATGAGAGCCACCGCCAGCAACAACCCACCCAAGTAATGTTTTTTGTAGTACAGGACAGTTATTACCTGATTTTATTTGTCCAATCGACATCAAATCAAAAAACAATTCAGCTCCGAGTAAAATATCAATTCGACCATATTTATCAAAAGAGGGATCTGCGAGCTGTATATTTTTTGGTATTTTCCATTCTTCTGTATTGATGTTAATGTTGGGTTGGTAACTTGTTATTGTGGGAACAACAATAGCTTTAAAAGTTGTTGAGTAATCTCCAGTATGGGATTTAATCACGACTTCTGTAGATTTATTGACTGT
>OY776276.1:52385121-52387621 GCA_963675445.1 Linnaemya vulpina
CCTTCTCTTGGGACGTAATAGCTCCTTCCTCTACAGTTGGCTTAACACCAAATTCCAAATCACCAGGTAGTTTTAATTCCGTCCCGAAGATAATTTTGGCTGGCGTTCTCGATGTTGAGTCGTGTACAGCTGACCTATATGCCATCAAAAATTTGGGGATGTGCTCGTCCCAATCCCTCTGATGGGTGCTTACTACTTTTCGTAGGTACTCTTCTAAGGTGCGATTGAACCTTTCTACCATGCCATCAGACTGTGGATGCAGCGGCGTCGTTCTGGTTTTCTTTATCCCATACAACTCGCACATTTCCCTGAATATGGCAGACTCGAAATTCCTTCCTTGGTCGGAATGTAATTCTATTGGGACACCATAGCGACATACCCAGTTGTTGACGAAAGCATTTACAATTGTCTTTGCTTCCTGGTTAGGTATAGCATATACCTCTGGCCATTTACTGAAATAGTCCATTACCACAAGTACATAACGATTTCCGGCTTCGGTGACGGGAAAGAGACCTGCTACATCCATTGCGATCCGCTCGAATGGTGCTCCTGAGATGTATTGTTGCAGCTGTCCCCGGCTTCTTCTTACTGGGCCTTTGGCTGCTATGCACTGTGGGCACTTTGCTATCCAGTCAGCTACGGCTTGTTGACATCCAACCCAATAAAATCGCTGCTTCAGTTTCTCAAGTGTTTTTGTTACTCCAAGATGACCGCCACTGGGTCCATTATGAAACTCCTGTAATACTTTACTTATCTTGGAGTATGGCACAACTATTAAATTTGAAGTTGTTTTGCCATCTACACTTTCCCATACGCGGTATAAACACCCTTTTATTACCTTAAGGCTGTTCCACTGAGCCCAATAAGATTTGGCGAGTGGGCTTTCAGCCGAAATTTCATTCCGGGATGGTCGTCTGTCCTCTTCTTTGGCCGCTATAATTTTCCTTAGTATATCGTCGTCCCTCTGTGCCGCTGACCAGTCTTCATCAGGGCCGATGTGAATTAGCCGAACATCCACAACGCCTTCCTTTTGCTCGGTTCTAACACAATGTTTACACTCTAAACAGCACGGTCTTCTCGAAAGAGCATCCGCATTGTTATGCTTTGTGCCCCTTCTATGCTCAATGCTGAAGTCGTAGCTCTGCAGACGCTCAATCCACCTTGCCAGTTGCCCTTCAGGATTTTTAAACTGCAATAGCCATCTCAGTGCAGAGTGATCGGTCCTTAATGTAAAGTGTTGACCATACAGGTACTTATGGTAATGTTTAATGCATTCCAATACCGCCAGAAGCTCACGTCGTGTCAAACAGTAGTTCCTCTCAGGTTTTGAGAGTACACGGCTATAGTACCCTATGACCTTCTCAGTGCCATTTACTACTTGGGATAGTACACCCCCTATGCCATAGCCGCTCGCATCAGTATCCAGCACAAATTTTTCTCCAGCTATGGGATACGCTAGCACTGGTGACGTACATAATAATTCTTTGAGTTTCTGGAAGGATTTTTCCTGTGGCTCGCCCCAATGGTATGGTCTTGACTTCTTTGTCAGCTCATGCAAGCTTGCAGCTACACTGGCAAAATTCGGCACAAAACGTCTGTAGTATGTGCAAAGGCCCAAAAAGCTACGCAATTCATGAAGATTTTTAGGTTGATGCCAGTCCCTTACTGCTTTTATTTTATCTTCATCTGTTGAGATTCCGTCTGCTGTAACACGATGCCCCAAATACTTTACTTCTTTCTGGAACAATGCACATTTCTTCAAGCTGAGTTTCAATACAGCTGATGATATCCGCTTAAGAGCTTCTGCCATGTTTTTGAGGTGTTCATCAAAAGTTTTCCCCATCACGATTATATCGTCGAGATATACCAAGCATGTCTTCCAGTGAAGTCCTATCAGTACCTTCTCCATTAGACGTTCAAATGTGGCCGGAGCATTGCAGAGACCAAATGGCATAACTTTGAACTGCCATAATCCGTTGCCGATACTGAAGGCAGTTTTCTCCTTATCTTTCTCTGCGATCTCCACTTGCCAATATCCGCTTCGCAAGTCCAGCGTAGAGAACCATTTGGTACCAGCTAGCGTGTCCAAAGTGTCATCGATCCTGGGGAGCGGATAACTGTCCTTCTTGGTTATGTCATTGAGCTTCCTGTAGTCTACGCAGAATCTAGTACTGCCATCTTTCTTTTTAACTAAGACTACAGGCGAACTCCAAGGACCAGAAGATGGCTCGATTACGCCATCACGCTCCATTTCACTTACAAGCTCTTTCACTTTATCCCGCTTTGCTAGGGGTACGCTTCTGGGTGGCTGCTTAATCGGCCTAGCTTCGCCTGTGTTAATTTCATGTTTAACCAATGCAGTCCTACCCTGGCTTTGGCTTCCCATGGCGAAGATACTGGCATGCCTTTTTAGTAACTGCTTGGCTTTATTTTTATCTGTCGCTGATAGCCCTGCTACCCATTTCTCTACGTATTCCTCAAATTGTTCACGTTCTTTTGC
>OY776276.1:52392621-52400121 GCA_963675445.1 Linnaemya vulpina
ATAAGCAAATGAAGGATAGACTTCAAAAGTTGCAAAATAAAGGTATGCATATATGAGGTGTAGACATATAAAACTCTCGAAACAGAGTAAACGATCGAACGATTAAATACTCACGATGTTCGATTTTGACTGCTTTGGAACTGCATAAGTTTTTTTAGTTTTTTTGTTTAGTACTTGATTTTTTATTATTTTGTTTTGATTACTAAAATGTAAATTTACTACATACTCAGGGGTGTCATAGAATCCAAGTCGATTTTGCTAATTGTCGGCTTTAAAAATCGATATCGGTTTCATGGTGTCATGAACACAAGCCGGTTTTTCCATTTTCTAATGCAAGTAAAACCGATATTCGAATCAAATGTTTTATATTTACTGAATTGTGTACTACTTTTAAAGCAACATTTTTGTTTAAAAATTTAATAAATTGTGGTATTTTGGCTAAAATGTTTATAAAACTTGTGTTTTTATACAAATAACTAATTATAGAAGAGATTATAAGATGTAGGAAATATATCATATGATTTTGATGTTTGCATTTGCGCAATCTTGTCGTTTTGTGAAAATACATATAAAAGGAATCTATGCAGTATATGTATGTTTAAAAAAATTTTTTGTTAAAACGAATTAATTTTATATAAAAAAAACAAAGCAGTACTGTTCTTGCATATATACTGCTAGGAACTGATGGCAAGGAGAGATCCGAAGAAGGCATTTGCGAGACTGCATCAACTCGCTTATACTGCCAGAGACAGCGGAAATGCATGTGTTATTATAATCTGCATCCATTCTGCTGCTTAGGCTTTAACAGTTTAAACAAATACGCTTTATGTATGGTAGTAGACACAACAAAGTGCTGCCCTTCACGTTATAACATCTCGCCATTACTAAAACTTGCAGCTTCTTTTGATTTTTAGCTGAAAGGTTATATCAAAAATGTTTTTAAAACGATTATATCATATCTCTGGGTTGAAATAGAGTATCAATTGTTCTAGATCACGAAGTCATGGTTATGGAGCGCTTTCGTCGTCCATACAGGGTGCAACTGAATATGAACTCTAATGAAAAGTATCGGTTGAGAAATAATTTTTATAAGTAATAGAAATTTTAATAAATAGCTTTTTTGTAATTTATTTACTTTAGCTTTCTTGCGTTTTCAATGAAATCCACCAATTGAAATAAAAAATTAATAAAAAACAGCTTTTTAATATTAATCATCATTAACAGAATATATAATGCCGCGTATGAACGCTCTTTTATTGTTAAGAGTTGCGCGAATACAGAACAACCTTCCTAATAACCTAAAAATCTTCACTTTTGCTCCTAATAGAGTTAAGTCAGGGTTTCAACGCCACCTAGCTTCCCAGCGATAGTCAAGGATAAATAAATGAATAATACCTTTTAAAAACGTCTGACTTTAAATATACTCTCTGCTACTGTTTTTATTATTACTACGTACTGTTCATAATTAATTAGATTCACCTTACAAAGCGGTTTATTGATTCCGCAAAGCGGTTTATTTATTTATTTATTCTGTTTTGATGTTTTTTGAAGATATAATCCCACTATTTATTCCATTACATTACCTCACTCTTGCTTAATCTAGTTATCCATGTATAATCACTTATACATATGTAGTACTAAGAAGCCATGAACTTTTCTTTTATTATCTACGTACATGTTTTCTTTTATCTACTCTTAACCATATATGGCCCATAAGGGCTCGGTTAATTAATAAATTGAAATAAATAAATAAACAAATATTTCCAATAACAAAACGATAGCTGTAAGCTGATCGGATTGTTTCCAATAACAAAACCGATATCGATTTCTGTGACATCTAAATCCGACATTAATTCCGATTCGAATATAAAACCGATAATATCGGATTCCATGACACCAAAGTATTTTTTTTTTTTTGTCGGTTTCAAATCCGATTCCGACAAGATCGATTTCTATGACACCCCTGATTGTTTCATTGGTATGTGGGGCCGCCGATCCCCAAAATTGCACTATACAAGAAAAGTATGCGCGGAAAATCGAATGTGGAAATTATACCATTGATATGAACATACAAAGAATTTAATGCCTTTTATCTTTTAAAGTAGTTGTTAAAGGGTATTTAAGGAACCACAAAGCGGAATAGCTATTTTACAAAAAGTTTGGTTTAACAATTGAATATTGGATTTATTATCATTTTTATTTCGTTCCATCTGATACTGATGAGCAATTTAAAAGGTTAAACCACATATAAAGCTTGATAAGGAATTTCATTGCTGTTGGTACGCAACTATGCTATGTGATTACTGTTTTAAACGATATCATACAAAACAAAGAGAAACAATACTTTTTCACGATATTATGTATGTACATACATATGTATACATTTTTCTTACATTTTACTTTAATGGTAATATCAAAAACTTTTAATTGGAAAATTCTGGTTGATTTTATTATATTCCTTTCCATAATTTTTTTGGTATTTTAATTAATATTTTCGCACTTTCATTAATATTTTGGTATTTTAATAAATATGACTTGTCACATGTTTTCCGAAGATATTTCACCAATAGAGGAAAATGCCATTTCGAATTATGAAAAACCAGAGTCAAGGTGATAAAAGGAAATCAAAGTAAAGTACGCAGTGTAAAATCATTTTCATATAATATTATTACAATAAATAAAATGTATATAATGAGAATCTACAAATGATTTGGAAAAATTATATTATAAGAAGTGCCTTAAAACAACAAACTACTTTTTTTAGACATAAATATATTTAGTTTTCCTCAGAAGACTATCCTCCGGTTCTTTTTTTTTCTCAGGTTTTATTCAACTGTTTCCAATTCCACGAATCCTAAATGGAATTAATACAATTTCATTCCAAATCCTATGAGTTTATAAGTTCCGTTTACTGCAAAATAGGCTTTTCAAAGTTTTTATCGTTAAATACATTCATGTTCATCAAGTGCATCCCTACATATATATGTATATAAGTTAACACCACCAAAGTTTTCACCCGTTAACAAATAATTTTCCCATAAGATCAAAACTGCCGAGTAAGCTTTTCTTATTTTGACTAAAAAGTAATTGGGTCACACAACCAGCACTTGCCGAATAAATCGCAATAACAAAGGAAATGCACTTCCGCCACATGCAGCCAAAATTATGCACTTCCAGACAAATTTCTCAAGAATTTATTTTATTTTATTAATGCATTTTTCATATTTTTCTAAAGAATTAAAAATCAATTTATTTTATTAAATTAGTTTTGTCAACTTTACTTTTTCCAAAGAATATGTTATTTTTTGTTAACTTTGTCAATTCCCACAGAACTGTAAATCACGCCACCACCAATGTGTGAGTATTTAAATATTGTAAAACGCTAATTTTAAGTTAGTTACTTCTGTTTCAGTGATTAAGTTGTATTCAGTAATTAAGTTGTAACTCAGCTCCGAAAAGAGCTTAAATAAAATAAATAAAACAAAAAAAAAAAAAATAAATAAAAAGAAGAAGTGTTTTTTCTTTTTTTTAAGGAGATTCAAGAAAAGAATTTCTAACTGGCGCCCGAGCTAAAATCCTTGTTGACCAAGGTAGTGTAAAAACAAAAAATAAAGTCCTGAAAACAAACAAGTAAGGACAACGTGAAAATTTTAAAGTGACTCTTAAAAGACATAGGAAAAAATCCCTGAAAAAAAAAGGAACTGAAAAAATATATTAAAAGTGAAACATAATCCTTGAACTGAATTAGCAAAAATCCTAAAAAGTGATCTTAACTTTTTAAAATCCCTAAAATAATGAACTAAAAAAAAAAAAACTTTAAATAAAAATAAAAAGAACTTTATAAATCTAGTGTGCGGTCTCTTAGTAGCTACGGCAAAAGGAATGGAATTACGTACCTGCCCGCATTAGTAACAAAGAAAACAATTAAAGTGCTAACCAACACTAAAGTGTGCTCATGCTGCCTGAAGACATACAACCAGAAGAAATAAAATTCAAAGGGGTATCATCTTTTGCTGTTCTACCCGTAAACGAAGAAGCGAAATCACCAGAAGTACGGATAACACCGGAAACAATAGAGAAACTCAGGAAGGAGATCCAGTATAGAGCAAAAATGTATTTGACGACAATTATTTTACTGACTATTGTGACTCAAGGACAAGCTACGAACGTACAAGTATTTGACTATAGTTCAGCACAAATAGTTACTATCAATAATGGACTAGCAAAGATTCAGGACGGGACATTCAGACTTATTCATCTAATTAAACTCGATAAATACGAAGACTTTCTGACAGACGCCTACAACTACATAGAGACACAGATTCCTAAGAACAATGTTCTTTTTCCTATCTTGAAACAAGAAACTCAACAGACCATGGACATACTACAAACGCTGAAACCCTCCAAACACCTTCGATTAAAGAAATCAATAGACGCTTTAGGAACGTTGTGGAAGTATATTGCGGGGTCACCTGATCACGAAGATTTGGAAATAATTAATAGGAATTTATTAAGACTAAACGATAATAATAATGATCAAGTAGTGATCAACAAACTTTTTAATGAAAGAATAAATAACTTAACTTTACTAGCTGAGAAAATCACGAATAGCATAAACAAGGAATATAGTGGTGTACAAGAAATAATTATAGATATGCAAAGCAAGATTAGATTAGTAAAAGAACAGCTTATTAACATTAGATACGCCATACAATGGGCAAAAAATAAAATTGTAAATTCAGTGTTACTAAATGAAGAAGAAATTAAATTAGCCATACAAAAATTAAGTGAAGAAAAAATTCCATTCAATAATGCAGAAGAGGCATTAGAAATATCAGAGATAAATGTATTAAGTAATGAAATGACAATTGTTTATATGATAAAAATTCCACTAACTTCACAAGAAACTTTTCAAAATATAATATTAAAACCTGTAATAACTAAAGAAAATATTGTAATTAAGGTAGATTTTGCGGAAATGTTAAAAACTAAAGATAAAATATATGGAATCAAAAACCAATGTAAAGATTATAATAGAATTAAAATTTGTAGTAATAACCAAATCGTAGACTTAAGAAATGAAACTTGCATAAGTAGAATTATATATGGCTTAAACTCCACCTGCACTACCACAAACGGACATCATATACTCCGAGTAGATGAAGTGAAAACCGGCGTGCTTTTATTAAATAATTTCAATGGAAGTATTGAGGTCAACGCAGAAATCCGAAATATAACGGGAACTCATCTTATTAATTTCTACAATACTACAATTAAAGTAAATGAGAAAATCTATAGTAACTTCGAAGGCATCCCCTTAGCAGCCATACCAGCTATCCTTCAGCCAAATCCATTCAGCAGATATCATGTAGACGTACCATCATTAGAATCACTAAACGAACTACACATCAGGAATACCAAGAAGATCAATAACCTTAACACTCTTACGATAACATCTGGAACGGTATCAATTAGTGCCATCGCAATCATAATTTGTATCATCTTAATCTTATACCAGCTTTGGAATAAAAATCAACTAGAAATTATCACGAAAAGGCCACAAACAATTTCATTACCAACCGAAATCAATTTGGATGCAAAACAACCAACTTACGTAAGCTTCTCCAACCTGTCATACCCATAATACGCTTGAGGACAATCGATTTAAGAAGCGAGGAGTTAACACCACCAAAGTTTTCACCCGTTAACAAATAATTTTCCCATAAGATCAAAACTGCCGAGTAAGCTTTTCTTATTTTGACTAAAAAGTAATTGGGTCACACAACCAGCACTTGCCGAATAAATCGCAATAACAAAGGAAATGCACTTCCGCCACATGCAGCCAAAATTATGCACTTCCAGACAAATTTCTCAAGAATTTATTTTATTTTATTAATGCATTTTTCATATTTTTCTAAAGAATTAAAAATCAATTTATTTTATTAAATTAGTTTTGTCAACTTTACTTTTTCCAAAGAATATGTTATTTTTTGTTAACTTTGTCAATTCCCACAGAACTGTAAATCACGCCACCACCAATGTGTGAGTATTTAAATATTGTAAAACGCTAATTTTAAGTTAGTTACTTCTGTTTCAGTGATTAAGTTGTATTCAGTAATTAAGTTGTAACTCAGCTCCGAAAAGAGCTTAAATAAAATAAATAAAACAAAAAAAAATAAATAAAAAGAATAAGTGTTTTTTCTTTTTTTTAAGGAGATTCAAGAAAAGAATTTCTAACTTATATGTTAATATTACGGAATAGAGGTGTAACTTAAGCTCATACGAAGACACTATTTTGAATTTAGGCCAATGTTACTGAATGTCAAAAGCAAGTTTTTTACATATTTTTTGGGATGGTAGTAATTTCAATGGATTTACATGTATGTATATATCGTAGCAATACCTAACTAGTGTAATTTATATATATATATATATATATATATATATATATATATATAATATATATACATATATGTATATATATATATATATATATATATATATATATAGTATATATATATATATATATATATATATATATATATAGTATATATATTCAATTAACAAATAGAGATAAGTTCATATTAGATAAAGCTAAGAAAGCTACTAATTTCTTAAGGGAAAATAAAGATATACTTATTGTAAATGCGGATAAGGGTAATGTAACTGTAGCCATTAGTAAACAGGATTATGATATAAGAATCAATAGTATTTTAGGAGATATTACAAATTATAATTTAATTAATAGAGATCCAACAACCAAATACCAAAAAATCAATAATGATATAGTTGAAGAATTATTTAAGAAAGATATTATAACATCTAATGATAAGAATAGGCTAAAAACAAATGCTGCAGTTGCTCCTCGTATATATGGATTACCAAAAATTCATAAAGAAAATTTTCCATTAAGACCTATATGTTCTTTTATTAATTCACCTTCATATGAACTATGCAGATATATTACAAATATTTTAAAAAATATTACTAAGGATTCTAAATATAATATCAAAAATTCAATAGAATTTGTGAATAAAATTAGGAGCCAACGTATATCTGATAATGAAAGCTTGATTTCTTTTGATGTAGTTTCCCTATTCCCAAGTGTACCTATTGATTTTGCAATTAATGCAATTGAAAACAAATGGGAAATGATAACAAGGTATACAAGGATTGACAAACATTTATTTTTCCGTATTTTAAAATTTTGTATAGAAGATAATAGGTATTTTCAATATAATAGCAATATATATATGCAACAAAGGGGTCTTCCTATGGGATCACCAGCATCTCCAATAATAGCAGATATAGTAATGGAGGAATTATTAGACAAATCAATTCAAAAACTTAATATAAAACCTAAAATAGTGACAAAATATGTAGATGATTTATTTTGCATTATTCATACATCGGAGATAGATAATATGTTATCAGCATTAAATAATTTTAATTCGAACATTAAATTTACTGCTGAAAAGGAAAAGGACTTGAGACTTCCTT
>OY776276.1:52405121-52407621 GCA_963675445.1 Linnaemya vulpina
TCTCTTTTCGTAATTTTTATAGCTTTAGCCTTTTTCTTCCCTGTAAAATTTTTCCATCCAATTAATGGCTCTTGTAAATGTATGTACATATGTAAATATTCTTACAGAAATGTTCTTGGTTTTTATTTTTAGCATTGATTTAGCAGTTAATTTTTTGGAATATACATATGTACATACCCATCTAGGCATATATAACTATTGATATCACAGTTACCACTGTGGTACAATTGAACCAAAAATTTTTGTTTTTTTTACGTTTGGTTCGCTGGTTCATTTTTTTTCTTTTATGAAAAGTTAACGATTATAATATTTTTTCTTTTATGAAAAGTTAACGATTATAATATAAATAAATTTTGAAAGTTTTATCATGTCTGTAAAAATTGTTAGATGTCCTTTACTTAGTTTGATCCTTCCGAGGATCAATATTCACTCCGGGTATAAATAAAACTCGAGACACGACTTTTCATTTTAAGGGTTTATTAAAGACTGCGAAACTTAAAAGCTAAATTATGTACAAGAGGGATAAATTCTTAAACTAGATAATATTTACAGAACATTCAGTATTTGTATATGATACATTATCTAAGATATCATGCAATCGTGTTGCCAATATTAGAAATTAAAACGTGCGATTTCAACACTCCTCCTCAACACGAGTGCATAACTTCAAAACCAAAAATAAAATTCAAAAATTATAAATTCTTCCAAACTAAATTCATGTTAATGATCATTACTTATGTACTACGTAGAACCAATAAAGAAAACATAAATTTTTATTTATTTATTTCAACCCTAACTTACTTACGAAGTTACAATGTTTGACCTTAACTAAGTTCTTTGTTAGTACATCTGCGATCATCTCGTTAGTAGGAATGTACTCTATTTTTAATAAATTATCTTTTACAACATCTCTAATGAAGTTATATTTTATGTCTATGTGTTTTGTGCGTGAATGGTACGTATGATTTTTCGCTAATTGCTGCGCACTTAAATTATCTCCATAGACAACTATTGGTTCGTTGCTGTTCGTCAAACCTATTTCTCTTAATAATTTCTGCAGATAAATTGTCTCTTTGGCTGCGGTTGACAACGCAACGAATTCTGCCTCTGTGCTACTTAATGCAACTGTTTGTTGTTTGCTGGATTCCCAAGAAAACACACTACCACCCATAAAGAATGCATAACCTGTATACGACTTTCGATCAAATGTGTTGCTTCCCCAGTCTGCGTCAACGTAGCCAACGATTGTTTGTCCAGTTTTCTTATATGTTATCTTCAACCCTTTAGTTGAGGATAAATACCTAAGAACATGTTTTACTCCACTTAAATGTTCTTGGTGTGGGTTTGTATTGCGCTGTGCCAACTTCGAAACCGAATGCAAAATGTCGGGTCTTGTTGACAGAGCCAAATACATTAACGAACCTATCAACGACTGATATTCACTAGCGTCAACCCTTTTGCAGTTTTCGTCTTCACACTTAACCTGAAAACCTGCATCTAATGGAGTACCTACGCTTCTACAATTTTCCATATTATTTTCTTTTAATAAGTTTTCTATATAATTTTTTTGGCATATAGAAATTTCTCCTAACTCTCCTTTTCTTTCTATTTCTATGCCCAAGAAATAATTAAGTTGGCCTTTGTCAACACAATCAAAATGATTTGAAATTTCTGCCTTAACATTGAAAATATCTTCTTTCGACTTTGAAGCAATTATTATGTCGTCTACGTAAACTGCGATGAAAATGGTCTTGTTGTTGTCGTTATGTTTATACAAACATCTTTCACTTTCTAAAGGCGTAAAATCTATCGAACGTAGAACCTCATCTAATTTTATGTTCCACTCCCGACCTGCCTGTTTCAGCCCATAAATGGCTTTATTAAGTTTTAAGACATGTTTGGGATACCTTTCATCTACAAAACCTTCTGGTTGTCGCATATAAACCGTGTCGTGCAATTCCCCATTCAAATATGCTGTACAGACATCCATCTGCTCTAAATATAAGTCATGTTCGACTGCTAACGCCAACAACATACGAATGGTTGCGTATCTAACCACCGGTGAAAATGTTTCTTTGTAGTCAACCCCATACTTCTGCGCACAGCCCTTAGCAACCAACCTAGCTTTAAATTTCTCGACGCTACCGTCTTTGTTCTTTTTAACATTAAAAACCCACTTCGAACCTATTGCTTTTTTTCTGTCCGACAATTCTACTAGCGTCCATGTTTTATTTTTTAGCAAAGAATCATACTCGTTTTTCATGGCAACCTTCCATTCATTTTTATAGTTACAATTCAACGCCTCTGCGACTGAATTAGGGACATCTATTTTTGTTGCTTCTTGCATTGAGTTCATCATGTTGAACGTCTTCTTTGGTCTGCCAGGCTTACCAGTTCTTTCTAACTTGGGTCTTCCAGGTCCAACTCTTTGTTTTTGCTCCTCCTCGCTTGGCATCTCTTCAACGCTTTCATATTCGGCTTCATCACTTTGCTCGCTCTC
>OY776276.1:52412621-52437621 GCA_963675445.1 Linnaemya vulpina
AGATTTTTCAATCTTACCTGTGGAACGAACTTTTCGAAAAACTAATTTTTAAAAAACATACTTGTCATCCAAGCATTTTTAGAGTGAGCATAGTCAACAGCCAGTGTTTTATTGCGGAATCAACGCGGCTTTTAACATTTACCGATTAATAAAGGAGTAACTTTTTTGAGCCGCTTGCATTACTGCACACCAGCATTGTAATCCTCTCCTTGGATACTTTTCTGCCCGGAGAACATCTTTCCCCCGAATGGACATAAGTTTTCTCAGGAAGTGACTTCCAATAAATACCGGCTTCGTCTGCATTAAATATGGTAGGTTATTTTCTGTAATAACTTGTTGCAATTTCTTTTTAATAGTTCTACCTCATCTCCATTTGACGAAAGTTTTTCTCCGCTCTGCTTTAAAATTCGAATGCCAAACCTTTGGCTTTGTATTGCAAAATTGTTCCAGATACAGGAATATGGCAATTACGTTGCATGAGAAACCATTGAAAAAGTTTGTTTTCCATTCTCGGGAACTCACCTTGCTTAATAGCTCTTCTATTGCGATACCCAAAATTACTGTTTTCAACATTTCTTAAAAGATTTTCTTCTGATTTTAGGATAGTACTTATGGTGGATTTTGGCAGCCCATATTTTTTACATAAATCTGTAACCCGGAAACCATTTCCATGATCATCGATAATCTTAACTTTATCCTTTAAGAACAATCTATTTCTTTTACCCATTTTAATGTTTGTAGCACAGATTACTTCACACGACTGACTCTCAAATAATATCAAAAAGGAAGAAAACTAACGGTACATTTTTATTTACATTCTTTTTTAGTTATGTAGCAATTATGTTTTTTATTTAATTTTACATTTGTTCGTTATACCGCGTACAAAATAAAATTTTTGTTCGTTATATCAGGTACTCAGTAAAACAAATTAAGGTGTTCGTTAAATGCGATGTTCTCTAAATCGAATGTTCGTTAAATCGGAAAACTACTGTATATATATATGTATATATATATATATATATATATATATATACATAGGTATATATACATATCTATATATATATATATATATATATATATATATATATGTATATATATATATATATATACATATATATATATATATATATATATATATATATATATATATATTAATTTATACATACATATATATATATATATATATATATATATATATGTATGTATAAATTAATATATATATATATATATATATATATATGTATATATATATATATATATATATATATATGTATATATATATATATATATATATATATATATATACATATATATATATATATATATATATATATATCTTAATTTATACATACATATATATATATATATATATACATATATATATATATATATATATATATATATATACATTAATATATACATATATATATATATATATATATATATATATATTTATATATATATATATACATATATATATATATATATATATATATATATATATGTATATGTATGTATATGCATGTATATGTATGTATATGTATATATACATTAATATATACATATATATATATATATATATATATATATATATATATATATATTTAATATATATATATATATATATATATATATATATATATATATACATATATATATATATATATATATATATATATAAATATATATGGATAAGTATGCATATGTATATATATTATGTTTAAATTTACACGTCTTTAATACAGATAAGTTTATATTGTTTATACATGCTACTTTTACTATATGTAATCATCCCTAAAGGAAATTACATCATTTGTTTAATCGCACCTTATTTCGCAAGTGTATTTACTTTCGTACTCCTAATTAATTGGTTCGGTTAAATAGTTCTACATTAATTAAACATATGTATATTGTTAAGACTTACTTTCAACTTATAAGTACTACTTTTTCTTTTACATCAGTATTGAATATGTTAAATATATTCAACAACATCAAATAATAATAACCAATTTTAATACAATATGTTTTTTACACCACCACACAAATTTGTCTATTGGTAAACAAAAACAGTAATCATTAATAAATTTCGATTACATAGTTTAAATTTGTTATCGATACAATACGCCATTGCGCTAGTATACACGAGTCTAATTATTAATCCGTACAATATTTGTTCTTTTAAAAACACGGGATGAATTAATCTGGCATAAAATTGTATACGTATACACAGCTATGTGCATTAGTATTTCTTTGTTCGTTTGGTGTTATTTTTCGTTCGCTGTACACATGCGTTTTGAAACAAAATTAGCGGATAAATGATGAGAAATGGAAAATAATCTTAGGAGAAATTTCTAGTTTCAGTAGTAAATATATATTCATGTAAATATATTAAGCCTAAATCAAAAGCTGTAGAAATCAACTAGGACTATATTAAAGATGCATATATACATATGTAAAAAATTATTTATATTATTAACTAATTTTTATATATAATTCTTTTTTTAAAACGAATAACAAACAAAAAAGTATGTAGTAAAATTTGCACAAGCATGAAAAGTGAATTTTCAAAGGTACTTTCATATAACCAATAGAAGTTTTTGCTTATTCATATATATTATATATGTATATATTTATTATTCATAATATTTATTTAAGTAGTTTCAGTAAAATATTGCTAAAATTTTCTGTAACCAAAAAATTATTACTTTTACTAGTTACTAAAAATTACTGCAAAAACTTTTATAAGTTTCTTTTATTAGTTCTACTGTTTTTTGCGGCGATCAACCCTTTTTGTTTTCATATTCATGTTGACGCATCGAACGACTTCTGCAGATTAAAACCCGCTGTAAAATAGTTGTTTTCTTAAATGCGTATGTACTAGTTTTGTTCTGCTAATGCGGGATTGAAGCTGGATGAAAAATGCCACGCGAAAACCACTCCCCTCACCCAAAATGCCAGCATAACTAGTCTCGTGTATACCAGCGCATTCGAAATACTTTCTAAGTTACACAGAAAAAAAAAATAAACCAATATTATGTACATATGTGAGGCCCAACTATTATGTGCTTAATAGCCTATTTACACTTATTCACGTCAATTTGGCAAGATCTTTACATCTTACCAAATAAAGTCTAAATAAACTATCTCAACCTCTTTACAAGATATTCGTACATAGGCTATATAGCCTATTTTCACCTACTCACATATTACATATGTGTGTGGAAGACGTTGAAAATTGAAAAAAACATGTTTATAGCCTATTTACACTTACTCACATATTCCATATTTCATTATATTTGCAAGATGTTAACATATATCCACGTAATGTCTATATGAAAAAAACTCAACATCGTTCAAGACTTTAACAAGATGTTCGAGTCTCATTTTGCTGAACTCAATATATGAGGAAACTCAAAAGAAACTGTGAAAAATTCATAACATCACTAGAAAAGATACAACAAAGAAAAGAAAATGTACATATATTTATACAATGGGCGGGACCGAACAATGCAAGTAAATTTAATTAAAAATACTATATATATTAATAATAGTAATACATACAATAAATATATTTATATTACATACAATTTTTCAGTTTTCAACATTTTCCACAAACATCTCTAAGATGTGAGTAGGCATAAATATGCAATTACGTAAAATTTTCAACATCTTTCCCCTGACTACTATTATTAATTTACGTGTTTTGGACAAACAACGAAATACAACAATATAAGTAAATTTCAATTTAATCAAAAATAATTTATAATTAATCATAGTAATACATAAAATAAATATATTTATTTTAAAAAAGAAAAAATACTTCGTTGTTTGCCCAAACCAAACCACGTGAAGTAATAACTGATGGATGAAAGATATTAAAAATGTAATATAAGCTGGTTTTTTAAATTTTCAACATCTTCCACACATATATCTAAGATGTGAGTAAGTGTAAATAGGCTATAAACAGTTTTTTTCAATTTTCAATATCTTCCACACATATCTCTAAGGTGAGAGTAAGTGTAAATAGGCTAAAAAATACCCTGCAAGAAAAGACTAACCCAAGGCAGATTAATCTGCCTTGGACTAACCGGAACTAATCCACACAACATTTTTTCACTAACCCATATGAAGCAAATTTATATGTAATTTTTGGTAACGATCTTGCCATTGTTTTGTTTTCGCCGTGATATTTGAAGGATGGTTCTTGTAATGCATATTGTTTATTTTATGATAGTTGTATATGTACATATTCATTTAATTATCATTTGAACATACATTTTATTATACTTTCAATACTTATTTACTTATTGTCGCAATAATATAGTTTGTATACAAATAAATATACGGTATTTCGGAGATTTTAAGGAAATAAAATGGTGTATACAAAAATATTTTGCTAGTGGTAACGTAGGCGAATATCGCATTTGTTGTCCATTTCTAACATATATGTTAGAGTGGATCATATATAGTTGCGAATGAAGTTAGTGCTTTGCAATTACACTAAACAACGTACACCGCTACTCAAAATCAAGGTATATATCACTAAATTTTTATAAACATTATCAGAATGCCTATTAACAAATTTTATTTATTTTTTTTTTCTGATATCATTGCTATTTTAAAGCAGATGCAAGCTATTGAAAACAAAATAGACAATATTGCTTCAACCAGCATATCCTGATCAATGAGCAGTCGACTATAGTCTCTAACTAGGAAGCTATAGCAAATAGGATAGAGCAGATGGACAGAAATGTAAGAATTTTACTAATTTTACTATTGTCATGTCATTAATGAATTTTTTTTTATCATTCACTGAAACCTGAATTAATGGCCCAAACAAATGCGCTTATGGAGTATAAGGTGGTGCTACGAAAAGTGGAGTCCTCGGTATGCCGCATGACGGGAGAACAAAAAATACACGAAGTCGCTACCATGCTTCCAATTAAAACATTGGAAGAAACAGCTGTAATGGAAGCAAAGATAAAGGCTGTGGTTTCGCCCAAGCAACGGTAGCAAAATTTTACTTAATATGAAGGCTATATATATATATATATATATATATATATATATATATTTAAATATTAATACTTTTACAGCTTACGTACACCTGCAGACTAAAGGGCGTATAAGACGATATTAACCCTAGAAAGATAAGCTACGCCTATCAGACGTATGACTTTTTGAATTTCTTCTTTGTTTCTATTATTTGTTGTGAGAGAAATTAGTTGTGAACGTATAACACAGTTTCGTCAACCTACTTTGAGAAGTAAAAATGGCCACTGCGGGAGTACTTCAAAAGGTCAAAATACTGGTAGAAGATCGGTAATAAATATAGTTCGAACAGCGAGAGGACCAACTCGACATTGCGATTTCTGCTAATCAAAAGCCTTTGAGTCGAAGAGAATACATGAAAAAACTTTCATTGTCCCTAACAACTCCTTGGATGCAAATGAGGCTCGAAGTTCCGACTTTGTTCAAATCCTTGCGTGGCAGCATTCAAAATTTAGTTCTCGGTGAAGTTGAAATTGATAACGAAAATCAACCTGTTCCTAAAAAGAGAAGATATTGTGGATTTTGTCCTTCAAATATTCGAAGAATGTCCAAAATGTCATGTGATAAGTGTCAAACACCTGTGTGTGGAGAACACAAAAATCTAGTCTGTAACACTTGCATATAACGATACAATAATAAAATATTTTTTTATTATAAAACTGGTATTATATGCAAACAACTAAATGAGTTAAAAAAAAATATATACTTTTTATTTTATTTATAATTATTTTTGAGTCCTTTGAAATAGGCATTTTATTTTATGTTAATTTATGATCTCTACTGAATTGACTGTTGTTTTTTTTTATTTATGTTTACTTACACAATTTTTATGTTATTAAAGAGAAAAGAAATAAATAAATGAATTCAATAAGAAAAATATCAATTTTTTTTTCTATAAAGTCCTTAAAAGGACATGAAAAATCATACGTCTCTCAGATGTATCGTTATCTTTAACGTACTAAAAAATAACGTTATCTTTGTAGGGTTAATGGAGTAATCCGTGGCGTTTTCACGGACGACTGCAAATGTACTATTGGGATGGTAGGAAAAAAAGCCCTCGCAGATCTCGCAATATCAAATGAAATTATACGAGGTAAGTATATATATATATATATATATATATATATATATATATGTATACTTATGCATATATATAAGTATGTACTAAAATTTATACTAATGTCTATAAATTAATATATTTTCTTAACATTCGAGATGTTTTCCAAAGTCTATCTGCGACCGACTTCGAAAAAGCGTTTAAGAAGGCTATAGATCGCAGCTACAATAGGTCAAAACAAAAAGAATATATTAAAAATATGTAACCTAAACAGTTTTTTAATATAACTAAATGTAAATAGTATATTTTAACTGTTATCTTTAATATATTTGTTCATTAGGGTAGACTAGTTATATAACCAATATTTTGGCTATCATTAACTAGTTGTTAATGTTGGTTGGTTATATATAACCAAAACTATAAATGCTAATATGCACTAGAGTGAGCAGTACAGATATATTTTTCTTCTTACGGCGGAAGGAATGATTTAGAGAAAGATGCAAGATAAATGTATACAAAAGTTTCGGTAATTTTTTCATTTTGCTCTTAACAAATTAACTGAAACTTTAACGGATATATCAGCTATCACTACCGGTTAAATAACTAGTTGTTTAACCGATTGTCTTCTTGTTGGGTAGGCTATTAGGGGGTTAATGTTTAGCGTTGTTTTTTTTTTTTATTTATATTTATTTATTTATTTAATAAGTCAATAGATTTTACATCCTTACTGACTAGATAACAAATTAGTTCAAGAATTTAAATATAAAATAAGATTTCTTTTCAATACGGTATTACTCTCAGATAAGTTCATGATATGGTAACATTTGTTAAAGTTGACACATGCGCGACGAAAAGAATCATTATTAGCATAAACAGAGCGGTAATATTTTAATGCCAAGATTTCAAAATTGCGAGTAGGTCTTACAGGAACGTTGAAGTATAGTTGATTAAGTAAGAACTCCGAATCAACATCGCCTCGAACCAGTCCCATAACAAATAAAGCACTCAACGTCGATCGTCGACTTTTTAGTGTAGGCAATTTTATTAGAGCAAGTCTACTTTGATACGGCGGTAAGACATACGAATTCCAACCAAGCCCACGCAGACAAAAAATTAGAAACTGTTTCTGTACAGATTCAATACTATTGATATGAATGGAGTAACAAGGGTCCCAGACAATCGATCCATACTCAAGAATTGGCCGAACAAGAGATGTATATAATAGTTTTGTAATATAAGGATCTAGAAATTCCTTAGACCAGCGTTTCATAAATCCAAGTACACCGTAGGCTTTGTTGACCATTATAGAGATGTGATCACGAAAGTTTAGTCTATGATCCAACAGTATGCCAAGATCCAATATAGTATCAACTTTATTTAAAATATTATTACAAATATAATAGGACGTCTCAATTAGATTGTGTCTGAAAAATGACATGTGTTTGCATTTCTTTACATTTAACTCTAATAAATTATAGCTGCACCATTGAGAAAAATGTGTAAAGTCAGTACACAGTAAATTATGTCCATTAATATCATTAAAAGAGTTAAAAATTTTTACATCGTCAGCATACATTAACACTCTAGAATGACATACAACCGTCGGAAGATCATTGATGAATAAAGTGAACAAAATTGGACCCAAGTGACTGCCTTGAGGAACACCAGAATGAACATAAATGGTATTTGATATAGTGTTTCCAAACTTAACTTGCTGAGTTCTTCCAGACAGATAAGAGTTTAACCATTTTAAAGCAGAATTATTAAAGCCCATAAGTGATAATTTGTGTAATAAAAGATTGTGGTTAACTTTATCGAACGCCTTACTGAAGTCAGTGTATATTACATCAGTTTGCATTTTATTTGTAAAACCTTCGTTGACAGTAGTAGTGAGTTCCAAAACATTAGTAATAGTTGAACGGGAATTACGAAAACCATGTTGGCAAGGCGTTAAAATGGAGGAAATTTGATGAGTTAAGTAATCAGTGATAATTTTTTCAAGTAGTTTTGGAATTGCATTAATTTTGGCGATACCTCTATAGTTAGATACCTCGGACTTACAGCCATATTTAAATAGAGGAATTATATACGATTTCTTCCACACTGATGGTAAATAGCAAGACTCAATAGATTTGTTAAACATTACAGTAAGAGGTACAGACAGTGATGCAGCACAGTTTTTAAGGATACAACTTGGTATACCATCAGGACCAGGGCTGAACGAGTTTTTCAGTGACTTTAAGTTAGAGAGTACTGTGTCAATATTTATGAAAGGAATATAGATCCCACAAGAATGAGTTGTAGTATAAGGATAACTTGTTGTGCAATCATATGACTTGGTAGAATACGTTGTAGAAAAGAAGTCCGCAAATATATTGCTTATTGATACATCATCATCAGCAGTCAGTAAACCATACTTCAAATGCTTTGGATAACCAGAGGAGCGGCGTTTAGAGTTAACAAAGTTGTAGAATGATTTAGGGTTTGTTCTTATATTTTGTTTAACACGATTTATGTAAGTAATATATGCAGTTTTGTTAGCAGAATTATATTCAGATCTAGCTAAAGCATATTTACGAAAATCATTCAGTGTGCCAGTTTTCTTATATTTAACGAAACATTTATTTTTTTTATTTTTAGCATATCGTAGGTATCGATCATTCCACGGAGGCCCATTTTTACCGAGTATGTTAATTCTTGGCACAGTTATACTAATAGCATTATACAAAATATTATAAATGCTTGATACAATATTATCCAGGTTATCATCAGCTAGCACAGAATCCCAGTTAACATTAGATAACAAAGAATTAAGTTCCGTGTAGTTAGTGCGAGTAAAACAATAAGATTGAGAACGTTTCATATCTTGATTTTTGATTACTTCATATTTGTTATATGATAGCGATAAATCAATTTCAAAGGGAGGATGATAAAGGTCCATAGGATGAGTCACAGGCATTGTATTACGTAGACAGAATTCCTTAGGAGTATTAACGAAAGCAAGATCAAGAATATTTCCAGACACATTTTCTATATAATTTAATTGAAAAAAGCCGCATCCAAGGAGGCAGTGTATAAAATCTGCCGTGGTTGTTGGTAACATGTAATTACTATAAAAGGGCTTAATCCATTTTACGTTTGGGATATTAAAATCACCTAAAACAAGTAAGATATCGGAAGTATTTGATTGATCCAGAACAGAATTGATTGCAGAAAAATGTTTATTATATACCGCAGAAGAGGAATTGGGTGGTATATATGAACATGTGACATAAAGGTGCAAAGAGCCAACACGAATTTTAACGGCAATAAATTCAATTTCATCTCTGTCATCATTAAAAGGACTATAAATAGGCTCAATTTGGAATATATCCAGGACAGCAATCAGAACACCACCACCAGGTTTCTTCGCACGATTATATTTAAATATTTGATAATTAGAACATAATATTTCGTTGTTATGAATACATTTTTTATCACTCAGCCAAGTTTCGGTAAATACAATAACATGATATGAAAAATCAAAACTATTTATAAAAAGATTGTTTAATTTAGTGTTGAGACCTCTTACATTTTGGTATATAATATTAATGGGCTTATTTATAGATAGTTTAATTAGTTTTTTGATGACGATGATTTCGGTAAGTGAACAATATCAGTCGTTGGTGTAGTTCTGTATTCATACTCACGAATAAAAGCATTAGGCGGCCAAAAATCTAGATGCACAATTGTATCAAAGTAGTTTTGAGGTATGATTATTTTGAAAGATGCTTTGTTTCTTGGCTCAGAATAATTAAATTTAAAGACAGTCATTTCAATATTTGGGCCAATCTTATTTGTTATATAATGTTTAATATCATCAGTAGTAGTAGAGGATGCAAATCGAGCAGCAAATATAGTTTTTTTTGGTGAAATAACTTTAAGAGTTGGAATGTTAGAAGAATTAAAAACAGGAACGGAAGGATTTGAATTAATTGAGGTACTTGACGGTTTAAAAACAGGAACTGGCGGATTAAAATTAATCGGAACAGATGAGGAAGTTGAATTAGTATTTATACAGGAAGGAGAAATAGGTGCTGTGTTGTTAGGTAAATCAGGAAAATTTGGCGAGGGATCAGAAGTAGTGACGGGATTTTTTTCGGCTATTAATGGCTGCAATGTTAACGCATTTTCAGCCTTTTCATCAACAATAGTATTGATGTCAGTTGTAGGTTTCTTTCTTTTAGGAGAGCACGGACCTTTTTCAAGTAATTTTTTGTATTGATTAAATTTCAAAGAAAGGTTGTTAAGATCATTTTGAATTTCGTTAAACTTTATATGCGTGTTTTTGAAGAATGAGTAGAATTCAATGTCAAGCGCAATACATTTTTTACAGCACCAGCGCAGGTTAATAGTGTATTAAGGCGAATTGACTACTGGGTAAAATAATTTTGCAACCCTGCAAAAATATATGAAGTGGATTCCCACGCTAGTGAAGAAAACAAGTTTCCATATTTTCTGTTTTTAACAAGATATTTTTTCTTGGCAAACAACGTAGCTGGTTTGCTTACAAACATAATTGATTTGCTTACAAATTTGTTATTAAAGTGGGGTGCGGGCGCGTCATTTTCTAAGAATCGCCAATAATGACGCTACTTGTGTTTAAAAGCTAAAAAAATTACGTGTGGATTGCAATAGTTGGCATATTCGGGAGCATCAGGGAAAATTTATACCTTAAAAGTATTAATATTTGTAGTTGTAGCAGTAGTTATTTTATAATTGTTTTATTGGATTTTTGTAGCATTTTTGTACATATAACAATCAGAAATGTCGATTATTGTTCACTGTATATTTTTTATTGTTTGTGTTAGCGTTTAAAAGCTAAAAAAATTACGTGTCGATTGGAATAGTTGGCACATTCGGGAGCATCAGGGAAAATTTATACTTTAAAAGTATTAATATTTGTAGTTGTAGCAGTAGTTATTTTATAATTGTTTTATTGGATATTTGTAGCATTTGTGTATATATAAGAATCAGAAATGTCGATTATAGTTCATTATATTTTATTATTGTTTATTTCAGGGAAATAATATAAGGCAAACTTGAAGAATGTTTTCAAATAAATTTTTTATAAAATGATGTTGTTGAGCACTTTTCTAGTTCACAATGGTTTGTAACCATTGGGTGATATACATTATATATATTGTTACGTTTTTAGACTTTTTCGTAAAAATTGTTTTATTACTTATCCTTCAAGGATTCGTTTTATTGCATCAAATTAAAACACGGACAAATTAATTTTAGAAACATAATGGGGCAACACTTTATTTACTACAACAATTAGCGATGTTAACACGTCTATGTTTGAAATCACACTTTCTCGCTGAGCTCTGGCAGCGCCTTTATATAGCAGAAATGATGTCGTCTGATAACTTCGCGAAACTTCTGGGCATGGTTGTTGTTGGTTGTACTTTACTTAACATGTAGCTATATACGTGTGTTTGTATACATGACAATGCTGACTTGTGTGGTCGTATGTATGAGTGTTGTGTGTGTTTTGTCTATGGTAACTATGAGTGGTTGTATGGATGAGTGTTCTGTGTGTTGTGTGGTTTTGTTTCTTCTTCTCCTATGTGTATATGGCTGTGTATACTTGTGAACCTGTTTAGCTTTATTAGCAGCGAATACTTGCATACAAGATCATTAAGAATAATATCTTTAAGCATTTATGTTGCTAGGTTTTTCGTTGTTGTTATTTACACTTATTATTGGCACAGCCCCGAATGATCTTGTATATTCCGGAGTATTCTATTTCCGTTAATTTGAATATTATCTATATTGTGTTGACCAGGGTTGTAACATTTTGATAACTAGAGATTAATTTTCAGTGCTGCCAAGTACATATAGCCACATTGTCGTTTTATTTAAATCTATTTCTAATCTTTGTAACACTGCCGCCCACTTAAGCCTGCTCGACCCGAATAGGCATACAATCACCTCTTCCATAGTGCGCCAATCGTTCGAGATGTACTATTTTCATTTTTGACCTTGTGCTATTATGCTTCTGTATCCGGTATACGGCGTCATTTACTCTCTTAATCACTTTATACGGGTCATTCCAGTGAGTCTGCAATTTTGGCGACAGTCCTTTCTTCCGTTGTGGGTTATACAGTAACACCAATTGTCCTTCCATAGATCCCTCCGAATTTTCTCCGCGGTCATGCCTAGCCTTCATCTTGTTACTAACATTTTTGATTCTATTACGCGCAAACTCATGCAGTTCGTTTAAGTCCTCCCTCTCTTGGGACGGAATAGCTCCTTCTTCTACAGTTGGCTTAACACCAAATTCCAAATCACCAGATAGTTTTCATTCCGTCCCGAGATAATTTTGGCTGGCGTTCTCGATGTTGAGTCGTGTACAGCTGACCTATATGCCATCAAAAACTTGGAAATGTGCTCGTCCCAATCCCTCTGATGGTTGCTTACTACTTTTCGCAGGTACTCTTTTAAGGTGCGATTGAACCTCTATACCATGCCATCAGACTGTGGATGCAACGGCGTCGTTCTGGTTTTCTTTATCCCATACAACTCGCACATTTCCCTGAATATCCACACTCGAAATTTCTTCCTTGGTCGGAATGTAATTCTATTGGGACACCATAGCTACATACCCAGTTGTTGACGAATGCATTTATAACTGTCTTTGCTTCCTGGTTAGGTATAGCATATACCCCTGGCCATTTACTGAAATAGTCCATTACCACAAGTACATAACGATTTCCGGCTTCAGTGACGGGAAAGGGACTTGCTACATCCATTGCGATCCGCTCGAATGGTGCTCCTGAGTTGTATTGTTGTAGCTGTCCCGGCTTCTTACTGCGCCTTTGGCTACTATGCACTGTGGGCAGTTTGCTATCCAGTCCGCTATGGCTTGTTGACATCCAACCCAATAGAACGCTGCTTCAGTTTCTCAAGTGTTTTTGTTACTCCAAGATGACCGCCACTAGGTCCATTATGAAATTCCTGTAAAACTTTACTTATCTTGGACTATGGCACAACTATTAAATTTGAAGTTGTTTTGCCATCTACATTTTTCCCATACGCGGTATAAACACCCTTTTATTACCTTGAGGCTGTTCCACTGAGCCCAATAAGATTTGGCGAGTGGGCTTTCAGCCGAAATTTCATTCCGAGATGGTTGTCTGTCCTATTCTTTGGCAGCTATAATTTTCCTTAGTATGCCGTCGTCCCTCTGTGTTCGCATTGTTATGCCTTGTGCCCCTTCTATGCTCAATGCTGAAGTCGTAGCACTGCAGGCGCTCAATCCACCTTGCCAGTTGCCCTTCAGGATTTTTAAACTGCAATAGCCATCTCAGTGCAGTATGATCGGTCCTTAATGTAAAGTGTTGACCATACAGGCACTATGGAACTTATGGCTCACGTCGTGTCACACAGTAGTTCCTCTCAGGTTTTGAGAGTACACGGCTATAGTACCCTATGACCTTCTCAGTGCCATTAACTACTTGGGATAGCACACCCCCTATGCCATAACCGCTCGCATTTCCCATTTACTATATCGGGCCTTATTATTGACTGCGATGCCCCTGTGTCTATGGTAAGTACGTGCTTTTCCCCGTTGAAGTGTCCGGTCGCAGTAAGATTGCTATTTTTCTCCTGCATCACTGATATGAAGATTATGAAGCCCTCGTTTGGGAGAGCTAGCTATTGCCCCTTAGTGCTAGCTCGTTTTAGTTTAACGGGGGCTCTTGTGATGTTGTTTGGTTCACCCGTTTGCTGTTTCTTGGTTCTCTTCCTTGGTGCTTTGCAGCTGCGCTGAAAATTACCGATCTTTCCGCAGTTAAAGCACTTAGGCTTTTCTTTGATAGCATTTTCTGCCAGCAGTTATCGCATTGACTCCTTGACGCTAGCGACTAGGTTGTTATCCTCCTCAGACAAAACCTCCACATTCCGCACTTTACATATCTGTGGCTTGAAAACCATCATTGCAGTCTCTTGAGCCAGCGCAAATTAAACAGTTTCAGCGAAAGTGGAATTCTGCGTAGCGCCCACAGCCAGCTTAACATCAGAGTCGCGAATGCCGTTAACGAAAGCCTCAGTTTTAAAGTGGTTCAGGAACGGGTGACTCTCGCCTGGATATGTGAGCTGCGCTAAATGCTCGATTTCCATTGTGAGATCTTGTAGAGATTCGTTAGGCTTCTGAACTCTACATCGCAATTCCATTCTGTATAAATCGCGCTTGTGCTCACCACCATACTTGCGCTGCAATGCTGCCATTATTTCATTATAGTTGTTTCTGCTGCTTACTGGCACAGTCTCAAGTACCTCTGCGGATGTACCCTTTAAGAACAACATGAACTCTATGGCCTTTTCTTCAGCATCCCATCCATTTCTGCTAGCAACCGTCTCGAAATGGCATTTGAAGTAGCTTAATGGTACGCTGCCGTCGAAGCATGGCGCTTTTATCCGCGCAGAAACCTCCGCAACTGCTCGTACTGGCCCGCCGCTACACTCCAGGTTATGCACTTTTTCCTCTAGAGTATGCAATTTCTCTTCGAACTCCTTTGCATGCTGTTCCAGCTCTGAGAATTTATTCTCAATAGAATCCACACTCCTGTTAATGGCTTCAAAAACTCCTACCAGGGTCGCTTTCATGGCTTTATGTGACTCCTGTATTTCGGTTAGAAGTTTTTCCTGCATCTGCTGAGTTTCGGCTACAAGCTTTTCCTGCATCTGCTGAGAGTTTTGTTTTATTTAATGTTATTTCGGCTACAAACTTGTCACTGCTGGTCCTTGATGCCTCCTGCATCTGCTGAGAGTTTTGTTTTATTTCATTTATTTCGGCTACAAGCTTGTCACTGCTGATTTTTTATGCAGTTTGTGCTTCACTGATTGCTTTTATCAGCTGAGAGTTCTGTTTCATTTCGATCATCATAGCAGCGAACATTGAATTTATGTTCATGCTGCTGGTAGTGGCCGGAGGGCATACCTGCACATCGTCTTTGTCCTCAAACTCGTATGTTCCGATGTCCATGCCGCGATTCTTAAACTCATCTATCAGCCTCTTCTGCAGTTCAGCCTTGTTACCTGCAGTTGGCAATTCCAGCTTACTGAGCTCCTTTTTCAGCTGTTCAACTTTTAGCTCTTTAAATTTCATGATTATTTATTTTATTTTTTTTTATTGTCCTTTCTTAAATTGCAATGTCCTTTTAATTATTTTTGCAGTCCCACTTCTGACACCAATTGTTACGTTTTTAGACCTTTTCGTAAAAATGGTTTTATTATTTATCCTTCAAGGATTCATTTTATTGCATCAAATTAAAACACGGACAAACTAATTTTAGAAATATAATGCGGCAACGCTTTATTTAATACTTTATTAACACGAGTATTTGTACTACTCAACACTTAGCGATGCTAACACGTCTATGTTTGAAATCACACTCTCTCGCTGAGCTCTGGCCGCGCCTTTATATAGCAAAAATGACATCGTTTGGTAACTTCGCGAACCTTCTGGGCATGGTTGTTGTTGATTGTACTTTACTTAACATGTAGCTATATACGTGTGTTTGTATACATGATAATGCTGACTTGTGTGTTTTGCTTATGGTGACTATGTGTGGTTGTATGTATGAGTGTTCTGTGTGTTTTGTCTATGGTAACTATGAGTGGTTGTATGGATGAGTGTTCTGTGTGTTGTGTGGTTTTTTTTTCTTCTTCTCCTATGTGTATATGCTGTGTATACTTGTGAACCTGTTTAGCTTTATTAGCAGCGAATACTTGCATACAATATTATTAAGAATAACAGCTCTTAGCATTTATGTTACTAGGTTTTTCGTTGTTGTTATTTACACTTATTATTGGCAGAGCGTCGAATGATCTTCTATATTCTGGAGTATTCCATTTCCGTTAAATATTATATATGGCTACTCTAGATATATTTGACGGGGCGCTGGGTGTTGGACAGCTGGCTGTTCTACATATACTTGATGGAGAGCTGGGTGTTCCACAGCTAGCTGTGCAGAATTGAGGGGATACGGCATCCAATATCCTCGCACTTTTCTTCCTCTTGCACCACGTCTACCATCAGCTCCTTTTGCACCTACTCTTCCGCCACATCGGCCACCTCTTCTTTCGCCAAATCCACTTCCACTACCGTGTCCAGCACCACTGTGCTGTCGTCTCCCTTTTTTAAGATAGCTTTTAAAATTTACTGGAATAAATTGATATTTACATATGTCATTTACATAAAACATTTACATATGTTATATATATATATATATATATATATATCTATATATATATGTATAAATATATATATATATATATATATATATAAAGGATAATCCATTTTGCGGTTTCAAAAGTGAACGTAAATAAAACACATATAAAAAATTTTTTTTTATGATATTTCTTTTTTATTATAAAGTTTGAACGTTGACATTATGTGTGAAACACCATGCGAAGTGTTGCAAGCGTTGATTCTTTTGAGGTAATTTTCGAACACTTTTAGACACATATTGGGCGGTATCTCAGTCATAACTTGACTAATGTTGGTTTTTAAGTGCTCAAGAGTTAAAGACTTATCTGCATAAACATGGTCATTTGCGTAACCCCACAAATAAAGTCTAATGGTGTCAAATCCCATGATCTTGGTGGCCAGTTGATATCGTTACGACGAGAAAAAATTTTTCTTGCAATTAAGCCATATTCGCTCGAGTTGTGTGGCATGTGGCATCGTCTTGTGGAAACCACAAATTCTCCAAGTCGTATTCTTCAATAGCAGGAAAAAAAGTCGGTTATCATATGACCATAACGCTCCGAATTGACGGTGACAGTCGTTCCATCGTCGTTTTCGAAGAAGTAAGGTCCAATCAAACCTTCGGACCAAAGAGCGCACCGAGCGCGTCGTTTTAGAAGAAGTAAGATAAAATCAAACCTTCGGACCAAAGAGCGCACACACAGTTACTTTTTCTGGATGTAATGGCCGCTCTTTAATTACTTGAGGATTCTCAGAACCCAAATACGACAATTTTGTTTATTAACATACCCACCGAGTGAGAAATGTGCTTCATCGCTGAAGACAATTTTGTTCGAAAAATCTCCGTCCACCGCCTGTTGTTCAAGCACCCATTCCACGTATCTACGACGCTATGATTGTCAGCTGCCTGTGTTGTTGTGTGATCTGGACTTTATATGGATGTAGGTGTAGATCTAAATACAAAATACGCCATAATATGCCGTAAGACAGTCCTAATTCCTGAGAACGGCGAGGAATCGACACATTCGGGTCTTCGGCAACACTTTCACTTACAGCAGCGATATTTTCAGCGGAACGAGCGAAACGAAGATGCACAGTTCTTACAATATTTGTAACCGCTCCAGTCTCTTGAAATTTCTTCTCTTAAAGCACGATATGTGGCTGTTGCAGAATCACCATCTTTGTAGTATGTTTTGATAATTTTTATGCGTTTTGGATAGTTAAGTGATCCAGTTTCATCAATGTCAGACTTTGAACTGAAAAGAAAAAATTGGTTTAACAACTTAGTTTGACAGATGTCGAATTCCAGTCCTATACTTTTGAAACCACGTAATGGATTACCCGGTATCTATATCTGTATATATATATATATATATATATATATATATATATATATATATATGTATATATATATATACAGCTCTGGATATACGTCAAGACGTGTTTACTGTCGCTCCGTGAAAAGTTTTCCAAAATTTATTAATTACTTCATTGTAAAATTTTTATCGGTGCTGTGTCTTGCTGCTTGAATTGTTGCTGAAGGAATTGTGTAATTGGGTGCTGAATTAAATTGTTATTTGTAAGCCTGATTCAATATTACTTCAGAATTGGTGCTAAGTTTACGCACACACATATACCTAAAAATCGACAATCATACATGCATGTTTGGACATACATACTTACATCTCTACTTAAATTCTTCTGATAGTCACAAATTATTGCATCTGTGCGATCAGCTGGCTATGCTGAATATTTGATACATTTATTATCATTCGTTAATTGATTTATTTCTGTGTCGCCATCTGTTGGTGAGTTGATTTTGGTAAACCCAGCGAACATTTTAAATTGCTCTTTTAACCTACTGCTATTTTACAAAAAACCCATATGATGTCTTGTCTAAATAATGGATGTACTCTTAATACCGATTATGAAAATATGCTGTTGGCTGTGCCACGATTTGTGTCACTTTAAATGTAGTGGACTTTCAGTGATTGTAGCTGATGCTATCTCAAAAAATGATTCTATACATTGGTGCTGCAATAGATGTAAAATGATTGATGTTAGTTTCTACAGATTTTTTCAAGGTACTAAAACTCACTTTAACGAAATACAGAATGAAGTAAGCAAGCTTTCGGACCGTATTTCTACATATGACAAACTTTTTGATGATTATAAACCACTTGAAAATTTAAAATCACCCATCCAACCTTCTCCTAAGCTTAGGAAAGCTAATAAAAATAAAAATAAAGATCTAATATCTGTGCCAATGGAAAATAATTCCACGCAAACATCCAAGAACCGTGCCTCTCTATGTGATTTACCTGTAGCATCTGGCTCTAATTCTGCGAGCAGTGACATGAATTCTCCAGCAAATCATGTTTCATCAAATAACGTTTTAAGCACTGCTGCAGTAATAAATAATTTGCCAGATGAGTGTACTAGTAACGCTCAAATTTTAGCATCGTCAAGTAACGTTAACTCTATTGTGAATCGTCTCAATACACTTAGAGTTATACCGCCAAATAAAACAATTTTCGTGTCTCGACTAGCGTCAGATACTACTGCCGAAGAACTCCAATCGTACATAAATTTGAATTGTGGTACCAACTTAGGTGTATCAATGTATAAATTTTCCTACACAGAACCAAGAATAGTTGCATCTTTTAAAATTACAGTACCGGATGAGTTATTTAACAATATTATTTCTCCTGGATTTTGGCCTGATGGTATATACGTTCGTGAGCTTATGTTTAAAACAAGAGAAAAGAATGCTGTTCGATTGCCGTCATCTGTAAAATCTACTTCAAAAAACTTAATGGTTATACTGAAAATTTTACTCTTTTATGTCAAAATGTTCGTGGCATTAATAAAAAGTTATCATCTTTATTTAATCAAAGTTATGCGTTTGATTTTCAAGGTATCGCTTTCACTGAAACTTGGCTTAATAATAATGTATTGGACACAGAAATAATGGGTGCAAGTTACTTAATATATAGACGTGATCGTGGCAATAACATGAAAGGAGGAGGTGTATTAATTGCAGTGTCAAGCATGCTTTTTTCTGAAAAGTTATCGTTTACTTCTTCACTGGATATTGAGTTTATGTGTGTTTTGGTAAAAATAAATCATAAAAAAATTTTCATAACCTATTCGTATATACTCCCAAATTCTCCTGAAATAATTTATAGAAAGCATTCGGATGCTATTTCAACTGTTGTGCATATGTCTCATCATAATGATAGCATCATCGCAGTTGGTGACTTCAATATGTCAACGATTTTTTGGGATTTTTCGGCTGATAATGGTTTTACACCATATAATTCTACTTTTAGCCTGAAATATAACGAGTTTATTGATTGCTTATTGGATATGAATCTTTATCAGATAAATGGCATATATAATGATGACCATAAGCTTTTAGATTTGGTTTTTGTAAATGATTGTGTTGACACGTCTGTCCTTCGGACTGTTCCTTTAACCTTACCGGAGGACTGTTATCATCCCACAATCTAAATATCTACATGTTTTCCATCTGTTTATATATCTCGTTCTGCGTACAACTCAAAAGTCAAGAGTTTATGTTTTAAAAGGGCAAATTATAACAATATAATCGAACTTCTACACAATACAGACTGGCACAATTTACTCGTAGCTTCGAACTCAGAAAACAATCCCGATGTTATTGATCACATAACCATAAAATTCTACGATAGGATTTATTGGATCTTGACCCAATGTGTTCCTAAACAAGTCGCTTCTCCAGTATCTGGACCTCCGTGGAATTCAAAGTTTCTTTCCAAACTTAAAAACAGCAAAAACAAATATTATAAAATATACAAAAAATCAGGATCATCCTCAGATTTTGCAAAATACTCTGTTGCGCGTGCCGACTATAACAAGTTAAATCTTAAATGTTATATATGTTACTTACAACAAATTAAAAACAACTTGAAGAAAAATCCAAGGTCTTTCTACAATTTCGTGAACTTAAAAAGAAAATCAGTTTCCTTTTCGTCCACTATGAAACTAAATGAACAATAATCAGATAACGAGGCTGAAATTAGTAACTTGTTTGCGGATTTCTTTTCATCTACTTATTCTGTTGATCAAACTATTACTACTGGGTTGCAATCAAATTTTTGTCCTGGAAGTCAATCTATTTTAATTCCATTTCTAGATGAAATTTCTGTTCTTAATGGATTGAAAAAACTGAAATTCTCGTACAAGAGTGGACCTGAAAATGTTCCTAGCTGTATTCTAATTAAGTGTGCTGATGCCTTAGTGTTTCCTCTTACATTATTGTACAACCTTTCAATTAAAGTTGGAAAACTCCCTGAAATGTGAAAGAATTCTTATATTATTCCGTTGTTTAAATCTGGTACCAAAACTGACATTAAAATTACAGAGGAATCGCTAAACTGAGTATTATACCGAAACTCTTTGAAAAATTAATTACAAGTAGCTTGTGCCACCAGGTGTCATCAACATTATGTTCTAGTCAACATGGTTTTCGTAAAGGCTGCTCAACTATAACCAACCTCATACAATTTACAACTTTGGTAAATCGTGGTTGTGTCAATAAAAAACAAACTGATGTAGTCTACACAGATTTCAGTAAAGCATTTGATAAAGTTAACCACAAACTTCTATTGAGTAAACTGCATTATATGGGATTCACACGTGGCTGCTTAAATTGGATTAGTTCATACCTTACTAATAGGAAACAAAATGTTTTATTCAAAAGTACTATATCTAAACCGATCCCCGTTACGTCTGGCGTTCGCCAGGGAAGTCATCTGGGACCCCTATTATTTTCACTATTTATCAATGACTTACCTGCAGTTATCAAAAACTCATTCATTCTTATGTATACTGATGACGTAAAAATATTTTTTACCTATAATATCTTTGATGTTCATAAGTTTCTTCAAGCAGATTTAAACTCTTTGTACTCTTGGTGTGAAATGAATTTAATGACATTGAATCTAAAAAAATGCACGTATATGTGTTTCTTTCGGAGGAGCCATTTCAACGTTAAATATTTTTTGGGTGGTTATGAGTTGGAAAATGTTTGCATTTTCACAGATCTTGGAATTTTACTAGATCCAAAACTGAATTTTATTCAACATATATCTCTAACTGTTAGAAAAGCCAGAAGTCAACTGGGGTTCATCAGACGCTGGGCAAAGGAATTTGAAGATCCTTATGTTACTAAGCAGCTTTTCACATCGCTTGTTCGTCCCATTTTGGAATATGGGTCAATAATATGGGATCCAACATATAAGGTTTACATCAACACAATTGAATCTGTACAAAAACAATTTTTAATATTTTGTCTTCGAAGTTTGCAATGGAACCCATTTTGTTTGCCTTCTTATAAAGCTAGACTAGCTCTTATTAAGTTACCATCCCTAAGTAGTCGAAGATCTATGTTAAACACTTTATTTATTTTAAATATAATTAATGGTAAAACCTGCTCTGAATTCTTAATTGTAAATTTATCATTTTGTGTTCCTCAACGTCCTACTCGTTTCTTCTGTCTACTTAATATTAAACTTCTAAGAACAAATTACGCTAATTCTGATTCTTTTATTAGATGCTGTAAGGACTTTAACAAGATATATTATTATGTTGATTTCTCTTTCAGTGAAAATTTGATTAAACGAAATATTTTGTTTGCATTAAATAACAGCCAATAATTGATATTTCTTTGAATTATAATATGTATATGTGTATATGCATGTATGTAAATAGTCTGTAAGAATTGTAAATTCATAGACTGTAAAATAAATAAATAAATATATATATATATTTTTTTTTATTTTTTTTTTTTTTGTAATTCTTTTATTTACAATCTATCCACTCAAGGATAATAAGTAAATTTGATATAATAAGTAAAAATAACTTTAATTGTTGAACTCCATTGAGTGCAACAACAAACATACAAAATTAAATTGAATTGACAAATTCTTATTCATGCTATTATATACTAATGTTTACTGTAAAATGATGATTGTTTTTAACTTAAGATTAGTTTACATATTTTGTTGGATTTTAAGAGTTTATTTCCTGAATGGCAAATCCAGGATATGATGTTTCTTAAGTCGTCTAATTTCGTTAGTGTCGTCTAGAAGAGCTATCGCTAGAGGATTGCTGTGATGACTTAATCGCTCTAAGTACTTTTCGCTGAATCTTTTTATTTCATCAGTAACTTTTGGCACGGAAAGATCGTGGTGAATCGTGTTGTTTGAAACAAACCAAGGCGCATTTAAAATCGATCTCAATGTTTTTGACTGGTACCTTTGCAGGATTTCAATGTTTGAATTGCTGGCTGTCCCCCACAGTTGAACTCCATAAGTCCAAACAGGTTTAAGAATTGTTTTGTAGATAGTTACTTTGTTTCTTATGTTTAATTTTGATTTAGGTCCTAGTAACCAATATAGGCGTTTTGTTTTTATATTCAGTTGTTGTTTTTTAGCCTTGATATGTGACTTCCAGGTTAACCTCCTGTCAATGTGCATTCCCAAATATTTGACGCAATCGCTTTGAGGGATTGGATCGCCATTTAGACTAACTTCAGGACAATTCCCACGTCGTAATGTAAACGTTACATGAACAGATTTCTCAGCATTGACTCTTATATTCCATTTTGTTAACCATGTTTCTACTTCATTGAGTTGCCTTTGTAGTAAGACTGATGCGTTACTTAGGCACTTGTCAGATGATAAAATGGCAGTATCATCTGCGTAAGTTGCAATTAGGACATTTTCACTTGTTGGCATATCTGACGTAAATATCGTATACAGTATTGGTCCGAGCACGCTACCTTGAGGAACACCCGCATTAATTTCGCAAATTTTTGAGAACTCGTAGTTTACTTTCACATAGAAGCTTCTGCCTGTTAAATATGACTTTAAAAGTAGGTAAAACGGAGTTGGAAGTAGTTTTTTTAATTTGTAATTTAACCCTATGTGCCATACTTTATCAAAGGCTTGCTTTACATCTAAGAATACTCCTGAGCAATATTTTTTAGTTTCCAATGTTTCTCTTATAAGAGCAATGACACGATGACATTGCTCTGGAGTACCATGTTTACTCCTGAAACCAAACTGGTATTCAGGAATGACGTTGAATTTCTCTAGAACTGGGAATAATCTTTTCAGAAATATTCTTTCAAATATTTTGGAGAATAAAACCAGTAGACTTATAGGTCGGTATGATGTTACGACGTTTTCAGGTTTGTTAGGCTTGTTTACCATAACAATCTCAGCGCACTTCCATTGCGCAAGAAAGTAACTTAATCTTAGCATGGCATTATATATGTATGTTAAGTAAAGAATACCTTTTTTGGGCAAAGCTTGTGCTACTTTTCCATTTATGCCGTCAAAGCCAGGAGATTTTTTGCAATTTACCTTTTGGATTTCATCTTTGACATCGAATGGAGTTACGTGCTTTATCGGCAAATCCATAGGACAAGGACTATCCAAAAAACTAACAATTTCACCTAAACAGGAATTTGTGTTTGAGTTGGGTTGAAATGTGTTTTGCAGGTGACATGCGAACGCTTCAGCCTTAGATTTGTCAGTTTTACACCAAGTGTTGTTGGAGTCTTTAACTGGTACGTTTCTTTTTGTTGGTCGTTTTAAGAACTTTGTTGCCTTCCACAAAGAAAACTCTTTATTTTTGGTATTGCTTGTGTTAAGATTGCTGAGGAAGTTGCCAATTTCATCGTTCTTTAGATCATAGAGAGCCTTTTTCAGGTCTTTAGCAGCTTTATTGAAAGCTTGCTTATCATGAGGATCTCGACTATTTTGCCATATTCTCCTGAGTCTTCTTTTTTCTCTCAAAAGCTGCCTAATCTCTGTTGTTATAAAAACTTTAACGTGACTGTTTTGGGTTCGAGAGTGGGGTGTTGATTGGTATCCTGCCTCGTGGATTACCCTACTGAAGTCTTCAACTGCAGTTTCTATTTCTTCTGGTGACTTTAAAGAAACATTTAGGTTAATGTTTTGTTCAATCAAAGTTGCAAACGATAACAAGTCAGTTCTATTATTAATTATGCTATGATTAATTATCTGTGACTGTAATGTAGTAGTAAAACTGACAATTAAAGGTGAGTGATCAGAAGTAAGCTCATCAACATCGGTTATGTTTAATAAATGTCTAGAAATCCCACAGTAGACTGCAAAGTCCAAGAGATCAGGAATTTTTTGAGGATCTGTTGGCCAATATGTTGGATTACCCGTAGATAAAACAGAAAAACTATTGTTTGTTATGCATTTGTATAGCTCGCTACCCTTAGGGTTTATTAATCTCGAACCCCACCACGGATGCTTAGCATTGAAGTCTCCAGCAACAAAAAACTTTGGCCCCAATTTATTGAAGAAATTATTAAATTGTTCGTTTTTTACGGAAAATCGTGGTGGAAAATAGATAGCACCAAAAGATATGACACTAAGATCACATTTTATTTTAGTACACGCAGCTTGAATGTAAGATTCTCTGACTTCATCTAGAACTTCATATTTGGTGGTAGATTTTACTAGTATTGCGGCGCCAGCGTGAGCTCTGTCATCAGGATGGTTTGCTGTGATTAAGTCATATCCCCTTATTTTAAAAAAGGATCTACTTGT